>CAJNOQ010002211.1:0-25659 GCA_905250885.1 Didymodactylos carnosus | reverse complement strand
TGCAGGTGATGTCCGAGTCTTGAATTTTTCTTATTCTTATGTCTTAAAGTGTTGACTGCATAATGGTGAAAAGCGCAAATCTCTATCTTTTTTCTGTCGAAAGTTATTCTAAAAATATGCGGTGGCCCTGTATTTTGGAACCGATAGCAGTCTGTGAAAGCCAAAATTGAGTATCAATCTTTTTCTTTTCACTACAACTATAATATCTTTAAGGAAGCTTATATCATATACTAATTCGATTTTTTGTAAAACAGATTTTCTGACTCTATTTTAAGCAGAAGTATCGTATGAGCTAATTTCACAAGCCTATTTGATTACAGATCATCAAATAACTATTTCCATTTAAATGTTTTACGAAGAATTCTAAACTAACCTGAATGTAGAAATATATTCATTTGTGATAAACCACCGTAAGCAGAATATAACGAACTATCAATATAATCATCTAATTTTAATGTGCGTTTTTCATCTACTTCTGTCATACCATGATCTGACGTTAAAATAACGTTTAAATTCTGTTTTAAATATGGATCGTTATCAATCTGTGCTAACAGATATCCTAACAATTGATCACAATATTGTAAAGTGGTGTTCATTTGAGATGATAATGGACCGTAAATATGGCCTGTAAAAAAAAATTTCTTTTTAACTACTAAGCAAAAAGCCTGTGTTTTTCATTACCTGTATGATCTGGTTCATAAAAATAAATTGTGCCAAAATTAATTGGCTCATTTGGATCTTTGAACCATTTGATTATTTGATCTATAATTGTTTCAAACCGGCGTGTTTCATTATAAATTTCATACTTTGATGGCATATGACCATTAACCGGTGTACCAGTTGATGGCCATGAAATTACTCCCGATCTTCTTTTTGTTTCCACTTTACCATTATTATTCTGTAATTCATTCGTCATCCAAATAGGTTCACTATATGAATTTTGACTCCACCATTTTGTATCGTTCATTGTGTCGAAACTTGTACTGGCATTAAGTATAGGATCATACATAATATTATTAACAATACCATGTGTCTCTTCATATAGGCCAGTAACAATTGTAAAATGATTTGGAAATGTTGTTGTTGTAAAACTATTTATAATATGTTGAACACGAACACCACGATCAAGTAACGAACGAAAATTTTTTAATGTATAAATATCTGGATAATCATAGCGAAACCCATCGAACGATATTAATAATAAACGTGGTAACAAATCAGAAATATTATTAACTGTTGGTTTACAATTAGCAAACGATAATAAAAGAGAGATGAATAATAATGAAATAGAAAACATTTTAAGAAAAATAATAATAATAGAATCGATATCGAACTAGAACTAGCATAGTCGATATCAGACTAATTGTTATTCATACATCTATAAAGAAAAATATCATATGTCATAAAAAATAGTTGAAGTTATGTTTGCATCAATGTGCAAAAAATATAAAAAAATAGCAACAAAAATCGATTTACAGAGAGTGAAATTAAAAGTACTGCGATTGAGAACGCTTTATATATTTGAGAATTATTTACACTGATACTTTGAAAATAAAAAAAAAATAGTAAAAATAAAAATAAAACCAAATTCATTTCATGAGATAGACAGAGTAGGAAAAAATTTGATTCTCAAAATTTTGAAGAAAAAAAAATTAGAGTTCATTATCACCAAGAAATTCCCTAGTTTTATTGTCTGTATTTTGTTGTTGTTTCTGATGATGTTCATTATCATTTGTGCTTAATAATTGATAGCGATGTGGAATTGTTGTTGTTACTGATTCAACGTGAATAGGTCTTGGAGCATAACGACACGTAATAATTGACCATACAACGCCCATAATTAATGATAATAAAATTGCTACAAGTACTACAAATAAAAATATTTATATTTAATAAAATAGATATACATATCTAAAAATTCATTTTCGTCTTACCAATAGTTGGTAATGATGATGCAAATGAGAAAATCGAACTTTGTCCAAAAATCTTCGAATTAATTTTTGATTGATCTAATAAAAAATCTTTAATATTATTAAATGAACCATTTGTTTGCCGAATATTTTTAATATCTAAGATAATACACATTAAAGAATATAAATCAACATTGTAAAATGGTATTGATGATGTAAAATTTTTACGAAATTGTGGTCCATATGCATAAAATATTGATCGCATTGTTTTTAAACTATTATCATAGCCATGATTTCCATGAGTTTTAGTTCTATCAAAATTTGATGTTATGTTACCATCAAAACTCAATAAGAGCAAAAAACAGAAAATAAAATCAAGATAAATTTCAGCGTGTTACCTACCATCAGAGATATTTTTGGATACTGGACGACTTAAAATTTCAAAACCACCATCTGCCACTAAAAGTATAGGTCCTATTCTTATATTATTTTTATAATGATAATTGTCAGGGATGTCATTTTTTTTATAGACAACAGAATGTGGAATCTTTGTTAGATTTTCGTAAATAACATCAGTATCATTATCTAAAAATTAAAGAATAACTGTGACTATTTTATACTACTGCTTTCGACAACAACAAACAAGTACCTGCATGAGGGAAAATGCTGATCACTGTTACAGTGCCATAATAATGAAATAACGACGTATTAACATAATCATCAATGTAAGTCAAGTTGTTGATACCATTGACCTGTTCCATACCGTGATCGCTTGCTATTATGACGTTTAAATCATTCTTAAGAAGGTCACTTGTATTTATTTTATTCATTAAGTAACCTAGTAATTCATCACATTCGTGCACTGTCACATTCACCTCTTTAGAATTAGGGCCGTATCTATGGCCGACAGCATCCGGTTCACGATAATAAATAGAACCAAAATTAATCGGTTCTTTTTCATCCAGAAACCATGATATCATTGTATCAATAATTTCTTTAAATTGACGTTTTTTCTCGAATACTTCATACTTACTTGGTCGATGACCATTAATTGGAGTTTCTAAACTTACAGGCCATCCGATTACACCAGACTTCCGTTCATTTATGTTTTCTACTTCATTTGTTTTCCAAATTGTCTCGAGAAGCGAATTTTGACTCCACCATCTTGTGTCATTCATCGTTTCTACTTTAAATACTGATTTCATTACGGGATCATACATATTATTCGAAATTATTCCATGTGTTTCCTGATAGACTCCAGTAATCATTGTAAAATGATTTGGAAATGTTGTGGTTGCAAATGCGCTTATTGATTGTGCCCGAACACCAATATTATTTAACAGGTGAAAATTTTCTAATGAATACATGTCAGGGTAATCATAACGAAAACCATCGAAGGAAACCAATAATAATAGTGGTGGAGATGTCTTTCGGCATTCCACTTCTGCAATTAAAGTACTAGTACACAACACAAGTAAAATGGCGTCGATACAAATATTGTTTACTAATTCACCCAGACGTTGGTACATCTACAATTACCGATATAAAACGAAAACGTTATTAACGCGAAAAATAAGGAAAAGTCGCAGATAAAAGAGTAGAAAAAACAAAAGATAATTGTTTGTCTATTCCAACTCAATTTCAATTCTGTAAGACAAACATTAGGTGAAAGATATCATCTTTTTAAAGACTCCACGGAAATAAACATGGAAGTTTTATTCGGAGAAGTCCGTAGAAATTGAAATGTCTCAATTTACTTTAGATGCCTGTGAAATTTCTTTTGCAGTATGAAGCAGTGTTTTTCATAATACGATGGCACAGGCGGATATGCTATTGTCATTCACCATGAAAAGCTGAAATCCACTGTAATTTTCACTGTGCTTCTGACTGTAAATCACGAAGTGTAAATCTTTGGGAAAAGTACTGTTATTGATCTAAGATTAAAAGTGCTTCCTTTACGCTTCATATCCCAGTGATTTTACCATTTGTGATTTACAGGACAAAATAAAACACGTAAGAGCTCGTAGATCACGCTGTTTATCGACTCTCTGAATCAGAGGGAGGACTTGTTACGGGAGGACTTGCCCATAGGGCGCACACGGGTCTTTCCCTAAAACAGAAATTAAAAATTAAAATTTTTCTGAAACACGCAATGTATATTAAATTCTCAAACTACCAGCTCACTTTCTCACTACAAAAACTGAAGTCGAGTAAAAAATTGAACAATAGAGCGAATAGAACGGAGGAGTATTCGTTTAGCAGATGTTCCCTCTAAATACGTGATGACATTACAGTTGGTGTTCTTCAAACCGGCTTAGTATTCCCCTGATAGCAAAAAATCGAGTGAAAAATATAGTCCTATGTTTTAATCGCAAAAATAACGAAAAAGAAAATTACGAAGTCAATAGTAATCACTTTATGAGAAAGAGGATATGCTGAGCGTTATTTTCAATTATTCTAAACGTGATAATCACGTTGCAAATCAAAGGATTAAAGGAAATCATAGATCATACAGGAGGAAAGAAAGCCGCTGAGCTTACTTCGATCAGTGGCAATGATCAGATACGGAATCTATTACAAAGATTATGAAATGTAAGTTAGATATACTTGTAAAAACTATATATATTAACAATTTACATCAGTTAATAATCACAACTTCAAAATGATTATACTAATTCCAACCAACTTCTGCGAGTTTTATTCGACCCTTAACGACACGAACAAGCTTCGTATGTAACGTTTTTATTTCAAAAGAGAGGTCTTATTTTGTTTCGTTTTATTTTTTTCTTTTCTGTTTTCGTAATTTTTCTTTTCGTTATTTTTGCGATTAAAACATCGGTCTATTTTTTACTCGATTTTTGCTATTAGGGAAACATTAAACCGAACACCAGCTATATTGAGAGAAAAATATTATATACGCTGTAGAAGCATCAGAATTCCATAACATATCAATCAATAGTATAACTCCACTCTATTGCTCTCTCGCTCTTTCTTTGTTCTTACAGAATTTCTTATTTGATATAAGAGACCAGAAATCATCATGCACAATTTGAGATGTCGCCGCTATCTATTTTGCAGTATAGGATAGTGTAGTTGCACAATTAATTTCGATGACTACAATTCACCAACAGTGATGCATCCGCTAATTGGCAGATATTAGCAAACTCTAAAAAACCATTCCTTCTATCATAGGCAGCGCAAGTTAAAGTTCCTAGGGGTAGCAATAAATTTTTTAAACTCATAATTTTAATAAATAATAACAACTCCCAGAATATGTGTTATTAGGGGTAGCAATAACTTTCTATTGCTACCCCTAATTTTCTGTAGGGGTAGCAATTGCTACCCCTCGCTACTATGGCGCGCCGCCTATGCCTTCGATAGATAGTACTTTATTACGACCGAATTTATTGTATTGAGTTTGCCAGCAACAATTAGCTACCACATAATATTCTAGTTCAAAACATACTTCAAGAAAAAAGCTTTCGTTGGTAAAATATTTTTAGAATAAAATTTCTAATGTGATGTTTATTTCAGACGATAGAGACGACTTCAGTAGAGGACACTATCAAGCATCGAGGTTCTGTGTCGACAGTTGCGTCAAATGATCGTGTATTGGATAAGAGAATGGGTCGGTCATTCATGAGTAAGTTCTTTCTCTTCCTTTCTGTTTCTACAATTTTTTGAATAAATATATCTTGTTTGATTCGGAATTTATTTTCTTTGCTTATTATCCAAAATTTTATCAATTTCTACGGCAAAGCTTCATATTTAAACAGTTTTTTTCTGGCTATTTATGTTATATATTGTGCAATGGCTTCCTCTATAAAATTCCAATTTTAGTATTAAGTTCTGAAAACTTTGAATATTTAGCAGTGAGATCTGATCCGATCTGCTGTTGCCTGCATGTATTTGCATTACCTTTATTCTCGATTACTCCTCTCTTTTGAATGACTTGTCCAATGAATGACGACATTTTTCTGCACAGACAGACAAATAATTAGTTTGTGTAGACTCTTATTAAACTGACAATGTTTTTTCCTGAACGAAGGATATTTCATAAGGGTAGATGAACTGATTCGGAGCAGTCGTAATAGGACTGTTCATAGCTACATGAGATGCGTTTTAGTTGAAAACGTTGTTAATGACGATAAGTATTCACAGTAGAAGTAAAGTGTACGGTATTTTGAATATTCTAATTCAAAACGCTGCTAATTGAATGCATTTTCAACATGGTGATTAAATTTTGTTTTTAGATTCTATTTAAATAGACCAACAAAAAAATCATGTCAGGTGGTGATGTCGAAGTTGAAGTAAATGACATGGACGATGTTGTTGGTGGCGTTACGATGGATGAAGAGCCAGATGAAGAAGAGACTGTGGAGCGTATTAAATCGGGTGCTCGTGTTCGAAAAGGGCGTGGTTTTAATGAAGCTAGTGAACGTATAACAATGAAAGGTGGTGATTATGATACTGTTGATTCACAACAAAATGGAGATCCTGGTCCAGCTCGGAGTGTTGAAGGTTGGATATTATTTATAACAAATGTTCATGAAGAAGCTCAAGAAGATACAATGTTTGATTTATTTCGTGAATACGGAGCAATTAAAAATATGCATTTAAATTTGGATCGTCGTACGGGTTATGCGAAAGGCTATGCTTTAACTGAATATGAAACATATAATGAAGCAAAAAATGCTTTACAAGGATTAAATGGACAAGATTTATTGGGACATAAATTACATGTTGATTGGGCATTTGTTAAAGGACCATTGAAAAAACGTGACAGTAATCGTACAACAAAAACAACAGCGAATACGGGGCGTTCAACGTATCGTCGACGATAGACAATAAATTTTTAATAAATAGGATGAGAATAACTTTTGTCATGTTTTTCTGACTTCTTCGTTTTCTTTCCTTTTTTTGTATATGTACGACGAAATACTGTCGTTGATTGTTTCTTTTTTGTTGTTTTGTATTTCTTGCAAATTGCTCTTGAACACATAAACTATCTACTTACTTTTCTTTTATTCATTCGATGAAGTCGAAAACAACTACGTTTTGAATCTATTAAGGATACAACGTGTCTGTACCGTTATACAGATATTACAACTATATAAATCGTTAATCTACCCGATTCATATTATTCCACAAACGGTTTATCGTTTCCTACTATATCACTATGATCTTGTTATATAGTAGCTTAACCAATGCGCATTTTAATTAGTTTATTTTGATTCAAACTTTTACAAAAATAATTCAGAATTCAATAAAATTACTCTTCTGTTACTTTTGAGAAGCATAGGGGATCAGAAAACAGAATAGCCGTTTCACCTTTATATACGATTCCCTCTATTGCTACGAACCATTGGATTTAACTTTCGTACAAATGTTTTTTAGAAGAAAGGAAATATGTTTGAACCTTGAGCACGCTTTACTTATGAAACTGAAAGTTTATAAGGATATCTATTGTTTCAGTGCTTTTCTTATCATCGAAATAATAAAATGACTTGCGCTCTTGAAAATACGTATTTGTTTTTGACAAATTTGATGTCGTTCTTTCTTATTTTTTCTTCAGTGTAGGAGAAGAAGCTAAAATTGTTATTAGTTCGTTATTGTGCAATACTGAAGTTTGAGGTTTTCATTGCCATTAGCGTCTTTCTTATTAGAGACCTTCTGATTTTGGATTGGAGCACCGCAAAAAACTGTACATATTTACTGCATTAGATTAGAGTATTTTTACTAGTAAGTCTATATAAAACAAGTTTAATACTTTCACTCACTATGAGAAAGTCTACGTCGTTTAGCGACACTCGCAAAAGAGAAACTTTTGTTAACTGCACAAATTCAGTGCTTTTTCGCTAATCAGCTGAGATCACTATCTCAAAGGTATCTAATAGTTTCATAAGGTATCTAAAGTTTTCTCAATCATAATTTTACAATTTTTTGCTCTAGACTACTTCTAATTTATCTCAACTTACTGTCTTAACAACATATTTGATGGCTGTGCGTACCCAGTTTGAAAGCAGTAATGATATTGGTGTATTTGCTCGTTTAACAAATTCATATTGTCTTGTGGGTGTTGGTGGATCAGAAAACTTTTATTCGACATTCGAAAGTGAATTAAATGATCATATACCTGTTATTCATGCATCAATCGGTAACATTCTTTTTCCTTTTGTTAAACGATGTGTTTCATATTTTGTTTTTGTTTTAGCTGATTGTCGTATTGTTGGTCGATTAACTATTGGTAATCGTCACGGTCTACTTGTTCCAAGTTCAACAACTGATCAAGAATTGCAACATATTCGAAATTCATTGCCAGACACTGTACGTTTACGTCGTTGTGAAGAACGTTTATCGGCACTTGGAAATGTTATTGCATGTAATGATTATGTTGCTCTGATTCATCCCGATTTAGATAAAGAAACAGAAGAAATATTATCAAATACTTTAAATGTTGAATGTTTTCGTCAAACAGTTGCTGATCGTGTTTTAGTTGGAAGTTACTCAACATTTACAAATCAAGGTGGTCTCGTTCATCCAAAAACAACGATACAAGAACAAGAAGAATTATCATCATTATTACAAGTACCTCTTGTAGCAGGTACAATTAATCGAGGTTCAGATGTTATTGGAGCCGGTTTATTGGTGAATGATTGGATAGCATTTTGTGGTTTAGATACAACAGCTCATGAAATAAGTGTCATTGAGAGTGTATTCAAATTAGGACAACATCATCATTTAACTGGTGCCAATGCAGCAACAACGAATAAGACTATTAAAGATTCATTAGTCGATGCATTAACATAAATCATTAGCGTTTATCTGTTTTCTGTGAAATGCTTGTTCTTCTTGTTGTTTATTTAATATATATTAAAGCAACTGAATGTAAGAGATGCTACACAGTGTTGCTCATCTCGTATGTGTATTGTTTTGTGAATATTCGTAAACGGATTGTTATCGTAAAATTCGATACAAAGTGATGGTCATTATTTCTAGACAATTTTCCTAAGGATAATTTATCCAAACGTGGTACTAGAGTGGATAATTATGGTTTGAGATCTATTGAAACTTTGCTAATGGATGTTTTATAAATTAGAAACTATGAATAATTCTATATAACACAGGAATTTAGATAACTTACATTTACTCGCGCTTTTGCCATTTATAATACACGGGTGATTTAATTTGATAACCAATATGTAATCAAAAACGGGTTAGAATTTATATTTATTTAAAGAAAAACAGTTTTAATGATTTATTTAATTGGAGAAAAAGAAAAGTGAATATATCAATGTGAATATTTCATCTATAGGAGAAATTTTGTTTTTTATTAAGAAAATTTTCAATCTGTAAGTCTAATTTTAGCATAGTATCAAACTAAAAATGGTGATTATGTTCATTTTAGATATTATTGTTTTTTAAAATCAGAATAGTGGCTAAATCTAAGAAATTATTTTATTTATTTGAATTTAGTAAATTAATTCGATGGCTATTAATTATTTATAGTCATTTACTTGTATACATGTTTAATCAATGTATAAAATCTTCAACAGTAACTTATTATGTATTGAATAGTTTTCTATTATGGATGTTTTTACAGTATCAAATAGCATTTTTTCTAGTATCAGCTATTCTTCCACAACATTTTATAAAAGATAAAAAACCAGATTCTTTTCTTGAACAAAAATGTCCAATTTGCTCGCTTCATTTTCCAAATCGTATTCATCATTGTTTTATAGTTAATCGTTGTATAGCGATATTTAATTGTCATTGTTTTTTATCATTTTGTTTGTATGCTACAATATCAACATTATTGGTTTCATCTATTTTTTTGCTGACATATTTCTCTTCATCGTTCAGTCAAATATTCAACACGTATGAACAAAATCATACGATTCCAAAATATTGTTTATTTCCATTAGGTGAATTTTTCTGTTCAATTAAATGGTCACAAAGTGGAATTGTCATGTTGACACGTTCAGCACTATTTTCGATTCTAACGGCTGGCTTCATGGGTATACAAGTAGCATTAGCTTATCGTAAATATCTCATACAACAAAACCAAAAAATTTCGTTAATTAAAGAATTGACATTTCTCATTTTACCATGTTTAAGTGTTATCAGACAATAACTACAACTTTTTTATTATAAACAACGTTTATACTGATATAATGCCATATGAATGACTATGCTTTGTCTTTTTTGACAATCTTGCCAATGTTTGAATTATATATTTTTTTTTTTTGGGTGATATGAATGCGTTAAACAATCCATTTTTTTTATTTGCTGACGTATTCTCGTTGTTTGAAAACTACTAGTTTTTTACTATAACTTTTTATGGTGTGATAATGTTTGATGTTGGGAGTATGTTAAATAAAAAACTAATTTCAAAATTAGAATTATTACAATGTAAAGTAATCTTACTTCAGGATAAACACTATGACTGCATTAAAAAAATATGACTACCACAATTTTTAACAGGAAGATATTCTTAAACGCTCATAAATATTGTTACACACTAGGATATTTGTGAAAGAGACTAACACCCGCTAACATCCACTAACAATCTAGAATTAAAATCTCGTAGGACCAATAGATAGAGTTCGTCGCATTGATTCTGTTAACATCAAATAATGTTCAAACGGCTGCTAATATCCACTAACACCCAAAAACGACACGAGTTTCACACTAATTAACTCTCAACATTGGATTATGCTTAGATTTGTTGAATTATAGACTGAGAAAGGCGCCCATGTCTTTTTTAATTGTAGTGAGTTACAAATACTCGTACACAACAACAAACATTTAGATTTCACTTAGATTAGTTCGCCAACTTGGTTAAATTAATCGTTTTATTATGTGGAAATAAGTTAATTTGCGTGTTTCCACTGCATAATGATAATACTATAGGCTTGACAGTGATCCTAGGAACACAAGCATTTCATTTACTTTCAATGGATGTTTATACTATTAAATATATAATTGGAATATTTTTTAGTATCTTTTTTTCTACCATAATGAAGGACTAAAGAGAAACTACCTTGACCTCGAAAAATACAGGCTAAAGTGAACATTTTCAAAGACACAAGAGACAGATCACCTGTAGATAAGAAAGAATGGAGTATTTGTTGATTTTTTCTGAGACACAGGATGAAATAAATGATCCAAGTTCTTATATTGACCTAAAATTTATCAACTTCATAACACTTTATAATTTTCGAAAAGATAGTTAGAGACGAAATTGAGCAGTTAATGTTTAATCTAAGAACATAACTTGGTCTCCTTCTATAACATAAAAAGATTAAAAGTATTAACATTCAAATACTGTGTATCCATCTAGGTAAGTGGTTAATTGTAGATATTGGGAACAAAAAAAGAAGAACCAACTGCTCTAGTTCTCTCGTTCGCCTTTAAAATGTGATGTAATTATTTCATGTTCGCCCGATCAATGACCAACGCTTTTGATTATATTGAATGCAAATGACATTTTTTGTTGACTATTATGTTATGAGATAGACAGGGGTCGAACAAATGATCAATGGAAAATATGTCAGAATGTGTAAATTAGTCCAAATCATGATAAATCTAACTTAAAACGTAAGAGACATTCTTCAATACATACGTGCTCTTCCGTATTAGTATTAGCACGTATATCAGGAGATTTTTGTTTAACGTGCGTGTTCGAGCACATAGCGCACATACTCTTAATCCAAAATTTTGACGGTAATCTGCTGTGATGATGCTCTTTTATAATGAACAGATATGTTTTATTTTAATAAAGAAGTTCACTCAAAAATCTTTGGTATTCTCCAAGTTATTACGGTTTTTGATGCAAATGTCTCTGTAATAATAACGTAGTCAGAGATGAGTATCAATGACAGATTTTCTTTTAAGTTTATGCTTGCTGGTGGACTACTAGAATTCGTAAAAAGTAGTTCGGACGCCTAAATATTCAGATACTTTTAACTATCCTTGAACATCAACTGTTTAGGTCTAGAGCGAATCTAGCTCTTTTCTGCTGGACAAAGCGTTGGGAAAAAGTAAACCAACATGCAAAAACAAACATGCATGTGCAAAATATGTACGAATTTTAAACAAAATGATTTGTCACAGTTTTTCAAGGCCCTGAAGTACTACAAAAAAAAGAAAAACAAAGAATAAAAACGAGTTCCTTTTTGAAAATATTGTGAATACAATTCATCTATGATGATTTGTACTTTTCCTCACTATTTTGGCCCCTAATTGTACATGTTTCACTGTCTCGATCATTCCATCTTCTATGAGAGCTGACATCTAGTTGATATTGATAATTTTTAGAAAACTTTCAGAGATGCTCAGCTTACAACAAATATAGACAGCGAAAAAAGAAATGACTTTAGTCCAGGTCCTTCTCTGACCACAATATTTTTTGTGAGTTTTCTCAACACGAAAATAACCTTCTCGAATAATTATCGTTGTTCTCTATCTTTTCCTTTTCAGTTGCCGCAAAAAAGAATAGATAGCTAACTAGATTATACATGTATGTCTATATACATTCAGAAAATCTCTTTTTTTTTATCTATCCAAGGACAGATTTTCATGCCTGTCCTTTCCTTCGTCTTTTATCTCTAATCATTTAGAGCATACAAGGTTGCGCTTTGCAGAAATTGATTATGGAAAAGTGTATTTAGATGAAAAAGCGAATAAATGATGATTACACTGTTTTTCGTTATATTTAAACGTTAAATAGTTTTGAACCTTTTTTTACTGTAGTCACTCTTTTTTTTCCTTTTTCTTCTGTCTGTTTGTACTATTAAAAACCTTGAGAGTAAAATAAAATATCCATCCACTCATGTTCAGAAAGGGATGTTTCTTTAAACAGGTAAATTGATTGAAAAAAAAGGTTATTCCGAAGAACGCAGAGTGTAAAGTTACACGTATAAACGTTAAGAAAGGAATTAACCATCGTTGAGCTATCGTGAATCGCATCGTATCCCTATAAGATTGAATATATCATTTAGATAGATTGATAGTTCATATATCATCAGTGAGAGTTTGTGAGACAATTTAATCCATATGTTGAAATTTTAAGAATATTCAGAATAGAGTGCAAGAAGTAATACACTCTGAGAAAACGTAGGGTTCTTTTGATTATAGATGTGTAACATACATAGTTTAAAAGATTTCTAAGTTGATAATGTAGAATAACGACGTTGACATAAATAGCACATGGCAAGGCAAAATGTGATGCAATCAGAGTAGATATTATATTTTCTGTTTGTTATTTGGTTACGAATAATTTAACCTATATATTACATGTTTGACATGTCATTTGTTAGTCTACATGAAGCTGATGATAGACAGAAGCATACATATTCATGAACGTTTATTCTTATGAATGTTCATATTATGGAGAATTTTAGGTATGATCAGTTGAGAGATATTGGTTAAAGAAATAAAACTTTGATTTATTATACCATTTTATCCTTCTTCATTGTTGCATTAAGGAGAGAAAAAAATGATATCATGTATAGGAAGTACTTCACTTCTTTGACTTTTCCTTTCTTCTTCTTTTTATGATAAAGAAAAAAATGACAAGTGTAATAATTAAAAAAAAATAGAAAAACCTTCACTTTCTGAGAGTATATAATATACTTGATTATCAAAATTATGTGTATTCAACATTGAAATCAATGAAGACCATTTTATTACATGAGTTATAAGTGGTGGGTTGAACCTTTATTATTATTATCATTTTCATTGTTGTACGTAGACGAATAGACGGATTTCGAGTTAGACCACGTTTTTTTGGACAATATAGTCAAACGTATTTGGTATGATTTTTACATAAATAGTAGAAATGAATACTGAAGACAGTAATGAAGCTAACAGAAAGACTGAAGCGTTTTTTGGAAACTAAATCAAATATCAAATAAGTTCTCTGTCTCATTAAATTTGAATGACTGTAAGAAGCATGATCATGTTATTTAATTGTAAGTAGTTTTGAAAGATGATCATATGTGTAATTTCATCACATTTTTCACATGAACGTTAATCAAATATAAAATTAAGTTTTATCTAAAGAGTTTCATATTTTCTCATTCATATATAAATAATTTATTTAGTTCTTTCTCGGTTTAAAAAAAATTTTGAAATTAGCTAAGTATATACACCACTTTTATCTTCTAATAAGCATTTTTAACAAGTATTTTTAGAAAGAATAGAATCAGAAATTATATAAAATAGAAAATAATTCTGTAATTTTTAGTAGTTAGTTGTATGTCTTATTATGTTTTTTTGTATGCTGAATAATTATTATATCAAGAGGACAACAACAATCACTGACGATACATTTAAATAAAGTGTAGAACAACGGCAGAATGCCCTTCAAGTTTTTCTGATTTGGCGAGTATATTGACTAACAGCATTTATTACAACTCTTTTTGCACACGTATATGGACTTGGAAAAAAGTGATCTATTAATTATACAACATCTGCTATAATCGTTCAGTAACTCACCGAAAATTTTGACGGTAATCTGCTGTGATGATGCTCTTTTATAATTGAACAGATGCGTTTTATTTCAATAAAGAAGTTCACTCAAAATCTCTGGTATCTTTCAAGTTATTACAGTTTTTGATGCAAATGTCTCTGAAATATCAGATGTTTCTGTGCTGTCTTTCATCTATAATAAAGACAAATGTGTTTTTTTTCTGTTATTTCAAAAAATATTCCTTATAGTGTTAAAAACCTTTTTATATTCCTAGAAATAGCATAGAACTGACTGATTAAAGAAAAGAAAGAAAATCTATGTATGCGATTTTTTCATGATACTTTGTCACCGTAATTGGCCTGGAAATAGATGCCGTGCTTCAAATCATTATTATTATTTTTTCCAAATCAAGTAGATACTATATGTTTGTGCCTTAAAAAACCAATAACAATCTTAATGAGGATCCTTTTATTCGATTTTCCGATAAAAAAGTATGAAAGTGAAGGAAAAACAATAAGGAAAAGGATGACAGCAAACATTTGTCAAATGTATCTTTAACCGTTTTCTTGAAAAAGACAGTATGTTTGTGTTTATATAATCTTTTAATATGTAAAGAAACAATCAGCAAGTATGTAACATTTGATATGAAGTTATCTTAATAGAGTGACAAATAAGAAAATACTTTGCATTTTTGAAACTCGAAAAAATAGATGATATTAACAATGTTTTCCTCATTTATACTATGAGAACAAAAATAAGAAATAATTGGATACAAGAAGAGAAAAACGGCTGAATAATTAGTTCAAAATTTCTTTGTTTCTTTTGTGCTAAAATGTGTTATATAAGAATAGAAAAAAAGAATGAAATAGGAAGTACAACTGAAAGCGAAGCAGAATGAAAGTAGCTGGAATAAAAAGTTTTTCCATTAAAGATTTTCGGATGAATTATTAGTGTTTACTTCAACTGATCAGTACCGAAAGAAGCTGTATGTAGGAAATACTTATTTTATCATTCGACAAAGGGATAGCCTTTGAAATCGAAAAGATAAGAGTTTAGGAAAGTTTTCTCAGTTTCTCTTAGTGTAAGAATTTTCCATTCTGTTTCTAGAATATTAGAATGCAATCCGAACTGATAAAAGATATTGTTCCTACACCATCTCCACGTTGTCTCTCATATTCGTCTCTTCATTTACCAACAAAGTTCACATCCGACATCGTTACATTCAACGTTGGTGGAAAAATCTATTGTACAACTCGTTCAACAATTAATCATTTTCCACGCTCAGTATTAGCATCAATGATCTCTGATAGCAACAATCTACAATCAAAATGTGACGAAGCGGGACATTATTTTATTGACCGTGATGGCAAGTACTACCTATTGTACTTAAAATTATTATTTTAAGTAGGTATTTGTATTTTAGGTTCAATATTTCGTTATATTTTGAATTATTTACGTGATAAAACATTAAATTTACCTGATAATTTCAATGAATTTAAACAATTAAAATATGAAGCTGATTTCTATCAAATTGACTCATTAATTACAGAAATTGAAAATCGTACTAATGCGATAAATGAACAACAAAAACAAAACTTAGATGGTCTCTATTTTACACTAATCTCTAAATTAAATCAAGATAAAATTTTGACGATTATTGGCCCCATTAAAGTTTTACGACTTTTTCGTTTAGAACAAATAGCTAGAAAATTTGTTAAAACTCTCAATCCTTCCATATCTTGTCAATGTAATTTTCCAAATAAAGATAAAATAATATCGTGTCAACCGTGGAATGAATTTCAACGACAATTATTAGCAAAACAGGCACGAAAATTTGGTCTACCAACCGGGTATTGGGACGACTATTTTTATTTACCATTTGAAAAAATAACAAGTCACGATGAGTTCGTAACAATATTAAATAAATATGAAGCAAAATTGTTACATACAAATGTCACATACGAACGAAAAAATGATGATGAGATTACTTATGCGCTAGTGGAAAATTGGTTTGTACCAAATATAGCTGTGACACAGTATGAACAATAATGCACAAATAAAATTAATACGAACAACGTGAGTAATACAAGAATAATGTCACAGTAGCTGCTTCTTTCTATTCAATGTCAGTATGAACAGTGCATTGTAAAGAAGTTATTCTCATCTGATTTTTTTTTGACATTTGCCAACTGCCATATTAGACATCATTCTACTACCAATCTCATGATTGTTCTATGTATAAGACAAGAAAACTTCACTGTATCACTTTCTTGATGTTTTGGGATATAAGATATGTACTTTGCGTACACCAAAATAAGGTTAAAGTGAGTAAAAAAGATTTATTGAATCAAATAGGGGTGATGATGAACTAATTACTAATTTAATTAATTACTTATTCTTTGTCTCTTCATCGGACAGTCATCTCAGGTCTAAGCAGATTTCTTTGTTTTTTTTTCATATTTTTTTATATTTTCTTAATAAAAGAACAATTAAAGACAAAAACATTGTTTTTCACTAGAGACGTCGGTCGATCATACGATATTTTTTTAGTTTAATTTTTAGTTAAATAACTCATTTTTTTTCTTCGCGAAAAAAAATGGTGATGTATCGAAGAAATAATTATCTTAATTTGATTTGTAATATTCCCCCAAACTTCGTTTCTATTCAAATAAGAAATTTTATATTATATTTATTTTTTTGTACTAGAAAAGCATGTCGAAAACCCAATGACTACTTTATTTTGACAGTAATTCTGTATACAATGACGTTTATACCGAAATAAAAAGTTATCGGTATTCATATGTAAAAATACTATGAGTCGAAATTAAAAAGAGTGTCTGATTTTCTTCTTCATTTTTTGTTTGGAACGTGTTGACAAGATTGTGAATGGGTAACAACGGCGAAAACTACGCTTTAAGATGATGCAAAGCGTAATAGCAAGAACAAAACAAACTCGCTTAGAGTCGAGAATTTCATGAGAAATCCGAGAGAATTTTTTCTCGAAATCTGTGAGATTCTATAATTTCTCTCGTAGGAGTTCTGATGAAATCTTGTCTAGGAGAAATATTCATCGTTTTCTGTCATCAAATTATCTAGTATATAAAACCTACCGGTTTTGTGAAAAATTTTTTAAAGTTTTTGTCACATTAATGGATAGTTTATCTATTAGCCACGATCAGTACTTGAATAAAATACAGAATACTCGAATGTTAACCAAAAATTAAGAAAAATAGAGGAAAAAAACTTTTGTAAATATTCCATCGGAATTTTGTAGCATTTTGAAGCGGAAGTCTCGATTAGAAGTTGAATTTGGCATCAGTATCCAAATAATATGTCTGATCTACTATTGAATTGAAACGAATTTCCCGACGTGTACAAAAAACGTGGAGACGAACAGTGAAGAATGTTGTGATGTTGTGAATGTTGTGATGTTCACTATGCTATTCCTGTACGAAAAAAACTTAATTCAATCTCCGGATCTGATGTTACTCAAACAAATTTTTATTCAAATTTTTTTAGAATCGACAATCAACGGTCATGATAAAACATTCGATTAATAAATAGGGTCGTCTGTTTTTTTCTTTCTCGTGTAACGCCTAAATTAGAATTTGTGAACTCCTTAACATTGATTTGACGTATCAATCAGATGAGAAAGTTATATTATTCAAGGAATTTCCATTGGTAGACAATAAACATGGATTGAAAGTATTGTCTTCAAGGAAATAGGAAATCCAAACAATCCACGCGCCAAATTAATTGTGTAAAAATTAAGTAATAAATAATTAATAGTTTTTATTCGCCAAATGTGTCTCTATCTTTTCTTTGTATTAAATTTATCTAAAATATCGAAACAAAAATTAAGATTATCTTTATTATTGAATCAAAAAACAAAAAAAGAAAATAAAAAGAAAACGATTTTCTAATTTTGTTTAAGAAATGATGATGAAAAGTGAAAATAGATGCGTTAATAGCATTCTTGATGCTCGATTTACAATGAATAATCACATGTTGTTACAAAACATGTTGATCTCACACGTAAACAAATAGAAATATTAAACTTTCGAAGTGTCAGACCTAATGAGCTTGGCTGAACATTATTCATGGTCGTGGGGGGGGGGAAGAGTTTCATAACCCTGGTACTTTTTGTCTATTGCTTCATTTCCTTCCTCTATATATTGAACTTTCATAGAAATGAGAAGTTTTCCGTTTACGATATATTCACTCTAGGTTCGTTTGTATTTGGTTATTTAAAAAAACATTCTCGTTTTGAAAAAAGGAGATTGGAGTTGATCTGGTGTAAATAAAATGGGTATAAATGTTGAACTTAAACGCTCAAGAATACGCGCAAAATTACCTATAAATTAAATTTTTTGTTTTCAAATGGAACTTATTTTATTTTATTCATTTACACTGAACTATCATATTTCCACAATTTTATATAATTTTGTTAAAATTCTTCTTGTTTTCAAAACAACGAATTATGATTTGAATTTATATCTCATTCTGATGACAGCAACCATGAATGATACTACTACTACTACTAGTAAGCGTATTCAAAAAATGAGTACTATACTTTATATTCACTCAATATTCTGAAATCTATTCGGATTTTGGTATCATTTTGAGTTACAAGTTTTCTGGTTATTCCTAAAAATCTCTTGTTTTTCTTTTTATAGCTATTATAAAACATATGAATAGTCAAAGTTGGAGTACAATAATAGTCATGATAATAATCGTTGTAATGATGGTATTCGTTATATCAGCAGCGGCATTTGTCATACACACACTTTATAGAAATCAACAACACTATGAATCGACAGTAGCAGCAACAATCTATGACACTCTACAAGGTGGACCACAACAAACATCGTTTCCCATGACAGTGACATTCGACAAGACAGAGCAACGTACTTCACAAATATGAGAAATGCTGATTATACTGTATATCATCAATAAAACTTAACAAAACATCTGTTCAGTTTTTTTGTTGAAAATGAATTTCTAGTATTAGAAAGAAACTGAAAAAATGTATTGATTAGATCTAACTGTAATTATAATTCATTTATCCCCAATTCAAAATCTTTCTTGTCATGATAAATTGTCATCTACGCGTAGATTAAATGTAAAATTAGTTCTTGACGTTTATTATATATATACTTTTTCAATACTCACTTCACTATGTATTTTACAGACTTAAGAAATGTAAGAAGAAGCATACCATCATGTTTAGAGTCGTCGGAAATATTTAGTCAGTTTTATGATATGCTTAAAATACTTGAAAAGGTGATGAAGTTGCATTCGTTCGATTATCAATTTTATGAATGGACAATTGTTCTGTATGTTCATGACAATACTTAAATTGAATTTTGTAACAGATCTAGAATAGCATAGTAAGAATAACAGAATTAATAAATTATATAAGATTGTTCTTCATTCAAAGTGAGATCATTTACTGATATCAGAGATATTAATAGATCAAGAAATCGATGACACAAAAGAAGTATTTTGCAATTTGCTTTTAGTAGTCTAGATTAGAACAAAAACGAAGATAGTGTATATCAAGCGACTATCTCTTTTTGAGTAATTATAGTATACGACTTAATTATATTAACCACTTGTGGTTAATATTACATTCTGCTACGTTGTTATCAATACTCTAAATTGTCGAAGAAAATCGCTATTCAATGGTGAACTTTTTGCATTGAATGTCACTTTATTATTGTATAAGTTGATATTCTCGTATCAACCTTTAATATATTTTCATCTATTGAGTTTATATTATTATCAATTGCACATGTTAAACACTCCTCTTACAATCAACAGAGATGGATTCATTTACATTCTGGAAAAAGGATCTATCACGGATGGTGTCATTTTCATCAGATTTTGCGAGCCTAATAATATTCACTGTGCGATGCAACCGGTGTTTAAATGAGAGAGAGAATAGATTTACGATAGACAGTGATTGTGCTTTTATTTCCTTTCTTTTTCTCTTTCTTATTCAGTTTAATTGCGTTATCTAAAAGAAACGACACTTTCTTCTTTTTGCGTTTGTATCTCAAATTCATCATTTTATTTCGCCTAATATAGCACGTCTAACTCGTATTTCTACGAGAGATAGAAGATTATCACATATGCTAATTTTATCACGCTAGCTATAATGAAAAGGGACAAGTGGAGTTTTATGCCTCCTCAGTATCCAGATATCTAAAACTACATGAACATTCAAATTAAAAAGATTGTGTTACCTTCAGACTAAGTTCATAGTGAGTTCTAAGTTTTCAACAAAATTTTCTAGGGTCTTTACATGAAATCTCAAAAGAGTATATTCACCAATGATGCCAGTGGAATAAGTATTATCTCATCGCATTTCATTGCTAGTCTTGCTACAAAAGATACTAATAATAGATACAAAAAGTTGCATTTTAAAACAAGAAAAGCCCACAGGTTTTAACAAATCCCATAAGACGGAAGCGTTATATTATCCTATTGCTTTTTCAAAAATTGCTTGCTCTTTCTCTGTTATTCTCAATCGTCCATTTCATTTCATTTTTTGATAATTAGTATGAATCAGCCATTTTTCACGTAAAATGTTAGAAAGATTTTTGCAGAATTATGTAAAAGATATTCTCAAGGATAGGAATATAAAAACTGTCTCTATTCAAATTCCTTGAACTCCTCATTGTTCCGATTTAAAGACTTATTAAAAAGAAAATTAAATGTACTTACTTACACAATAGTTATTTAGAAATTTATATAGACAAAGACATAATACACATGCACATAATGAAAATTGCACAGTGTAGTAATGTTATTCAATATGAAACACGGAAGACAAAAACATAAGTGTATAAAATGAAATATAGCTTTAGAAGTTATAATTTTTAAACAAATAGAAGTAGAAAACAAAGGAACACTTATATAAAAACAATAACTAATTAATTAATTATTTCAAAAGAGATTCATTTCAACTAACTTATTATTATAAAATCGAGACAAAAAATAAAGGCGACAAATAAACAAATATTTTATTGTTTCACAGTTGAACGTTTAGTCGAAATTGTCACCAATGGTAAATCTGAACGTTGTTCATTTAAACGTCTCGATTGAACACGATCGAGTAGAGAAAAAAATTCATCATCGGGTAATGTTGTAGATGATAACGTTTTCTTAGTTGTTGTTACTGTTGTAGATGATAATGGACGAGTTGAAAAGCGACGATTTTGATCTCCGGGTAGAGTGGCACGTTGATCATTAAAACGTGAATCCTTAAATAGAAAATTTTCAATGTATTGTCATTTTTCTCCAAATGAATTTTATCGTTCTAGATACCTGACATTTGATTAACATATCTAAAAAATGTTCGTCTGGTCCATTTTGCTTTTCTTGTTTATTCGTATGCATCGTACTAATATTATTAGTTACTTGTTCATGCTGTTCTTCTGCCTCTTCTTCAATATCGTTTCGATAATTTGAGGGCATTGTTGTTCTTTGATCATTTAGACGTAATTGTTGTAGACGATCCACAGTATTAAGAATATCTTCTAATTGTGCACTAGGTCCTGAAAAAAATATATTATTTTAATTTATTGAATAAATAAAATGACTAATCATACTATGTCCACGTGTATTTGGTTCTGGTTCATTAGTTTTAAAATGACAACGTTGATCTTCAAAACGTGTCTTTTGCATTCGACAAACAAGTTCAACCAATTCATCATGTCCAGCTGGCAATGACTAGATTAAAAAATAAAAATATTTATTATTTATTCTAATAATAAAATGACTAATTTAACAGATATACCTCTTTTCTATAAGGTATTGGTAATTTTTTTGGAAAAAATGCTGTTCTTAAACTATTTGAATTTTTTTGTTTTTGAGATTTTTTTTCATCTGACAAATGTGTACCAGCAAATGATTTAAGATCAGATTGATGATGATTGTTATTATTTTGAATAAGTGGACGTTGATCATCACTTTTTGTATCACTTGGAGTATCCGACATGACAATATTTATTGAATCCGCACGTAAATTCTAATAAAACAAAGAAGACAAAAAACAGTTTAAGATAAGATAAAAAATAAAAAATAATTTTATTTTTGTTCATTTACTTTTACAGGCGTATTTGCAGGTGTTTGCATAGTTGATGCTTCCAAACGTAATCGTTTATCTATTGCCACTAAAAAATAAAAATGAAATCAATGATATTGATTATTCACTATATAATATACACAAAAATAAACATACTATTTTGTAGTGGAATTTGATCGTTAGATCTCATTAAATATCGATGCCATTCTTCATCATCTATCGAACGAATTGGTGTTTCACCAATCTTAAATAAAAAAAATAAAAAAAAAAAAATAAATTCTATTTGTTCGTTTGAATTGATAAATAGAAAGATTTTTTTTATTGTTATAATTTACATTTGAAAAATGTAAAAAAAATAAATTTTTTAATTAAAAACACACCTCTCTTGCTAATGCTCGATGTAAACTTTCGTATTTATTTGCTTTCTCATTTTGACCAATTTTTTGATATAATTGACTTAAAATTAAGTAAGCTCGACATTGTCCTACTGAATCATTTAATTGTCGTGCTAAATTTAAATGTTTTTCATGAAAATAAATCGAAGTATCATAATCTTGTTTTAATAAATAAATTCGTCCAATTGTAAAATAGGTACGAGCTATGAATGTTGTATCATTCATTATTTCACCATTCAATAATGCTTCTCTATAAAATATATATATTTTTGAACAAATAGAGTCAAAGAAAATACGATATGACGAAGAAAATATGTCAAGGATAGAAATGTATATAAAAAAAAAATATATATATACAAACCTATAATGATGTAAGGCTTTATCACAATCGTCCAAATACAAATAGGCATTTCCTAAATTTCCATGTGCTCGTCGTTGACCGGGCACATCGTTACATTCCTTGGCTATGACCAAACGCTAAAAAAATTAAACAAAAAAAACATTCATACTGTTACAAAAAAAAATTGGCTTCAACTTACTTTTTCAAGATATTCAATGGACGTTGCATAATCATGAAGTAAATAATTAACATTTCCTATATTGCCCTAATTATGACAGATAAAATAAAAATAGGTTATTTATCAAAAAAAAAGAAAAGATTTTTTTTTTTTTGTTTTGTTTTTCTCCTAGCTTACCAATGTCCGTCCTTCCGCCACTTTGTCGTTTAATTCTCTAATAAGATCTAAGTTTTGACTAGACAAAAAAAACAAAAAAAAACAAATAATAATAATAATTACTGATTATTATGACTTTTTTTTTTTTTTTTCTTTTCTTTTTTTCAATAGAAAAACGATTACTATTACAGCAACGAAAGAACAAAACATACACACATTCATCATTAACCACATCTGTTCTACAAGTTGCGATTTTTATTACCACAGACTAGTGTGACACTGTCTATATTACGTCTTTAGGGTAATATATTTCAAGTAGGATGTATATATCATCTTAAAACAAGAACGACAACAATTCAGTTTATACTCAAACTCTTATATATTCACAGTTGGAAACCTTGTTATTTTTTTGACAAATAAAGATAAACACATTTCTATAGCATATTTGGGACCATAAACTTAATGATTCTGCTAATAAGTTATTGAGACCTATTCTATGGATAGATCGATTAAACTAACTATTGAAATGTCCAAATAGAACTAATATGATTAAGTAGTATGTACAATATCACATAAATGATTAAACAAAAAATATCGGTATAAATTACTTTCACTATTGAAATTATTTAACGGAAAAATTATATAAGATAATTAAAAAATTTTCTATAAACTAGGGATTATATCAAGAATATAGAAAAGCAGTATTTTAATAGAAAAGACTGCTATCGCATAGATCTTTTATTACGTGTATCAAGCTTATCAGTTAGTCTCTGTATTACAAAATTTTACTCTTAAGTAGATGATTTTGTAATGAATATTTTTTTATTTTTGAACACAAGTAGCTTATTAGATGCAATTTACCTTTGAAGATGATGATGAATAAAATAGAGTAAGCTAATTTAAACAAAAAAAAATGTTAACGAGCATTTTTGGAAAATGAAGATCTATTTTTTTTTTTACTTCTCTCTCTTCTCTCTCTTGTAAATAGTAAAAGAAAAAAAAAGATTATCATTCTATGCTTTTATTTTCTCCTAAGTGTTTCTGATTGTCTTGTTAGATCTCTCTCTCTCTCTCTCTCTCTCTCTCTCTCTCTCTCTCTCTCCGTCTTTCTCTCATTCTTCTTTTATATTCTTTGTTGCTACACTTTAAGAGGATCCTTTTCTCTTCAGTCATTTGTATCCATGAATATCTATCTATCTATCTCTCTATATATGCCGTCTAGTTTTTCGAATCATTAACGAATACATCTTTGTCAATACAACAATCATCAAAACAACAACAACAACAGAAAAAAAAAAGCGTATGCTTAAGTTCTGAGTATGTCTTGTTCTGTCGCATTTCTATCAACATTCTCAAAAAAAAAAAAGAAAAAAAAAAAAAAAAAAAAAAAACCCAACTTAAAATAATATTAAATTTAATCATCGTATATATCAACAGATGTTATTAACAATAGAATGCTAATAGAATAATAACTTAATCAAAGACATTTTCTAAAGGTGAAAATGAAGATGTTTATTTTTTTGATTTTATTTTTTTTCCCATTTCTAAATTATGAAATAAAAAATATTATTTTCAAAATGTATGTAGTATAAATTAAAACAAAAATAAAAATAAGAAATATCGAGGTAAAATGACACTTATACATTTATTGAAGAAAATATATCAGAAAAATAGAGAGTACTCGGTCTATGTAATAAGAAATAATTATTACCTAGATTTTAAATAGTATTCTGTGTCAATTCGTCCGTTAATCTATTAGCAATAAACAAGTACAAGAAAAATTAATTTTAGAATATATACTAGATCAAAAATAGACACATTCTCTATATTATGATTATACTATACCACTACGCTATCCGTTTCAATTTACTTATTAATACTAAATATTGGTGTATTTCATATTTTATACAAGATAAATGCAATGAATGAACATTAAGAAGAAACCTTTTACGATGAGTTTCATCATTGATTAGTGTCTACTTAAGTTTCTATCTATATTTTTATTCATAAAAAAAAAAAAAAAAAAAAAAAACTTTATCCAAACGGTTGGGTTTGTTTTGGTGGGTTGTTTTTTTTTTAAGCTGGGGGGTAATTTTTTTTTGGCAACACATAT
>CAJNOQ010002210.1:0-25663 GCA_905250885.1 Didymodactylos carnosus | reverse complement strand
GTGCCGAGGCAATGCCGCATGGTTTTGGCATGTCGATGTGGTACTGATCAGTGCCGCACTCTAACACAAAATTCAGCATAAACAACCATAATAAAGAACTAAATAAATTGATTAAATAAATTATCAGTGCGGCACCGATTTTTGTTAGTGCAGCACCCATGCGGCACTGATTTTTGCCAGTGCGGCACCCATGCGGCACTGACTTTTAGTAGTGCGGCACTCTTTCAGCAGAAAGATATCAGCACCGGTTCGGCACTTGCTGGGCACGGGTGCGTACCGGTACCAGCCAGTGCCAATGACCGATGGCATGCCATGCGCACCGGTGCACACTGGCAGTGCCGCACTGGAATTTTTTTATAGGGTTACGGTTCTCAGTTGCATAATAGTTCCAACCCGTTACAAATGCCTGCCATACACACATCTTTGAAAGCATTTGATCAAAATAAGAGCCAAAATAAAATAACATAGCCAAAACACTATATTTCTTTTCCATGGACGTTTGGATGGCGTTTGAATGGTCGTACCATTGAAATTTTCAACTATCGGTTTTTGAACAATGAGCCATATTCACATCCCGGGAGAGCGTTGTGTGTTGGCCGTCAAACGGCTTGAAAGCTGGCCACTATCCCAGATAAGACGGTATTTTGAATTGTAAATAAAATATCTAAATAAAAGATGTAAAGAGAAGGGAAATTTAGTGGTATTCCAACAATTAGTACAAAAGAATCAAAGGATTATTCGGACTCTATGAAGCCACACATGCTGGACTTCGTTACTACGCGGATGCTATAACTGGGCACGGGTGCGCACCGGTGCTAGCCAGTGCCAGTGACCGATTGTATGCCATGCGCACTGGGAGTGCCACACTGGAATTTTTTTTTATAGAGCAGAGCTTTCGGCGGCTGGCTGATCCTTCAAAACAAGAAATAATGCAAAAATTATAAAATACTGTTTTATTTCATTGTATTCAGTATGATCACAGCTAACTATTATTTTTATCTAATTTCATATAAAAAAACAAATCAAGCGACACTGATGAGAAAACACGTAAATTTATTTATGGAAAATGCTCGGCGAATTTCAATATGTTAGATACCTGATTACTCAACAATAAAACTCGGTTTTTCACTACTTAAAGGAAAGCAAATTGAATACAGCCGTCATTTATTAGATAAATAGACGGCAAAAAGGTTGGAAAGCTAGTATAGTAGGCCTGTAGCAACAAATGTAAATGATAAAACTTTGAAGGGTATTCTATCTTCTATCTCTCTTGTGGTTGTGATTGGCTTATCCATGGAATATCCATCAGACATTTTTCCGTATTTTGCGCACAGACACACACACAGACAATCATTTTGTAATACTCTGGACTAAAATCAAGGGAATATACAAGGATGAAAAAATTATTAGAAAAACTTGAAATTTTATCTTCTTCAAGTTAAATATGAAACACCGTCTATTAGACATACAAGTATGCGTTTCTCGTATAGAAACATGCTGTTGGCTCTAACAACATGAATTTAGAGTTCTTTGTACTTCATAATTCACGAGGAGAGTTGAAATCACTTTGGAAAACATAAAACAAAAAAATGATATTTGTGATAGAGCTTATAAACAACCTCTGAACTATTTGACAAAAAAAGAGAAGTGTTTGTTGATACATCTTATTGCTTTGGCGATGCCGGAAAGAAAAGTGAGAATCCACCGTAACTCATCCCATTGGGACTACCAATTATACAAAGTCTATATACCTAAATGACGAAAGCTACTTTTCCTGATTCAGTTTTCTACTCGGAGATTAATGGTGAAAACTGCACGTCTTCAGTTCTTATGGTGAAACAAGTTGTAACCAAAACACTCTATTGGTAAAAAAACAATCTTCACAAACCAGACTGATCGTTTGGCCAGAGCGCGTTCAAGTTGTTGTCCTTTTCCTAGTACTTTGAAGTGAAGGATCTTTGGTGAAATCTAACGATATACGAAATGAAAACTCGATACCACGATCGTAGACAAAAGTAATCGAATTCCGAAAACTCTCATTTTAAAGAAACCCGAGGAGCGCGTCGGAAGTACCAGAACTCTTTTAAATAACAGCACTCGAAAAACTGTTCACTTTCTTTATTACGTTGCGACGAGAAACTGTGTATATAAATACGGATGGTGGAAAAATGACACCTCAGGGTGTCTAGGGCTTTTCATTTGTTTTCGACAACGCGTTTCAGTTTTCTTAGAGGTAGTAGTAGACATACAAGTCTACGTTTCTCGTATAGAAACAATGCTGTTTGCTCCAACAACATGAATTTAGAGTTCGTTATACTTCATTATTTACGAAGAGAGTTGAAATCATTTTGAAAAACATAAAAACAAAACAATGATATTTGTGAGAGATGGTGATCGAAAACTAACCAGCTTAGTAAATGGCTTGTTTTTATGTTATCAAAACTAATTGATCTACGGCGACATCTATCTCCCAACTACAGAAAAAGCGTGCTTAGCTTTTTACCTCTCTGTATCAGTAAATATTATTTCAGTCATCTCTTTGAATATTTTCTCTCTCGTGTAAAATAGAACTTTCTATTTTTCACAGACACACACACAGACAACTATTTTATAATACCCTGGGAATTTTGTAGTATGAACGAGCTCTATGTTTAGATGAAAGAAAAAGTTGCTCTAATTTGCTTGAGTCAAATTTATTTATTTATTTATTACTATATAAGCATCCATATCCAAATAGATGTCGTTTTAGTCTGCTGATTAATAAGCCAGTTGAGTATGCGATTGGTTAACTGACTGATAATCGTATTTCGTTGGCGAGGATCATCTTTGTATGTTAATTTCTGTCTCTCGGTATTTTGTCTATCCGTTTATTTTTAATAATGGACAATGCACATCTGAATTTGATGATGGATTCAGCTGTTGCCACAAGCGGCTTAACCATAATGAAAAACATTGCATGAAAATTAATCGTCTCAGAAGAGCAAAGACTAATAAAATTGCATCATTTTTGTTTTCCAAACAATCCAACGTATACATACGAGAACAAGTGCTTAAATCATTTAAGTTAACGATAGTTATCCTCATAATAGTTTAGTTCTGCTAATTACATTTAATCACAACGAATGTGGCTATATTTCTCTAAAAACCAACAATGCTAAAAACTAATGAATCTATTTGATACCCCGTGAGAAATTCTGATAGGAGACAATTACATGATGTAAGTGTGCTTGTGTACTGATGAGAGGAATGAGATTGATGATGCAATGTTCGTAACTTTCACAGTAGATAAAAGAAACTTGATGTTTCGTTTGACTAGAAATTGATCTTTTTCTCATTATGAGTCGGCTGTGTATATCTGTATCCGTACCTCTTTAGTTGAATGAATTTCTTGTCGAGCATTTGTTGTAACCCTTTCTTTGTAGCATCTCATTTGTACTTGTTCTAAATTTTAGAGATTATAACACGAGACACAACACTTCTCTCGCTTAGCGATAATGACAACCGAAGAAACGACTACAAAAATACAGGCGTGCTCGTTACGTACGTTTATTGAAGATATAATTTATGAAAACTAAGACACTGTCGACCTCATCCTAAGTCAAAACGCTTTTATGTTTCCAAGCCCTTTTTCTCCTTTGTTCACAGAAGTTTTAGTTCTTGTGCCCTATATTTAGCATTTGTGTTTTAGGATCAGGAATATACACTTCTGAAAAGCATGGAAGCGATGAACAAGGAGATGGTACAGAGTCAAAACCATTCAAAACTATTTTGCAAGTAAGAGATTAAAAGTTGGAAAATAAGTTTACTATAGGGAAATAAAAATGTTCGCTGCTCGTTTAGGCATTGAGGAAACACACCGGTGATGACGAATACATTATTTACGTTGATTCTAAGGATGAAACAAAAGTAAGTTGTCGAATGTACTTATAAGTTCCAACATGTTTTCTTATGTTTACTTCTAGGGTAAATGGGAGGAAATTTCAAAAACACAGTTGAAAAACCAAAAAAAAACTTATGAAGAAGAGAAAAGAAAACAAGACAGACATGCTCAACGTGAGGTTTGTATTCAACTGACAAACATGTTGATTACTAAATAGCCTCTGCACTTTGTTCTAGCGTGAAGATGCAGAAAGACGAGAAAAAAATTTGGAAGACTCTAAAAAGTTTGTAATTAAGGAGGATGAAAAATTGCCGAAAGCAGTTGTGGTATGTCTTGTGTGGCCATTGTTTTCTTCATACTTTTAAACTATTTTTGTTTGATAGTCAAAAATTAAAGATGTTCAAAAACGCTATGGTGAACGAGTGAAAGTGTATGGATGGGTTCATCGTCTTAGACGTCAAGGTAACGATCAAGAAGCTCTTCTCGAAAGAATTTTTAACGTCAAATATACTATTGCACTTTAGGAAAGAGTCTGATGTTTATTACTTTACGTGATGGGACTGGATTTTTACAGTGTGTTCTAAGTGATAATCTTGTACGTTTTGCTCTCAATGTGCTATCTATCGTTATTTCTATTAAAATTTTGGCTAATTTTGTAGTGTCACACGTATGATGCGGTCATTTTATCTACAGAAGCAACTGTTCTCATTTATGGTGTGGTTCAACCTGTACCAGAGGGAAAAAGTGCACCTGGCAATCAAGAATTAATAACCGATTATTTCGAAGTAGTTGGTCATTCGCCAGCCGGAGGTGCTGATACATTGCTTAACGAGGTAGATGGATAAGATTCAATGTTAATTCAGACGAATGAACACGTATATTTTCTATTTCTAGGAGTCTCATCCAGATGTACAATTAGATAATCGACACATGATGATTCGTGGAGAAAATGTAAATTAATTGTCATTTTGATCTTGGGTAATTATTATTTTTCTTCTTTTAAAGACATCAAAGATATTACGTCTTCGATCAATTGTCACACAATGTTTTCGAGACCATTATTTCGGTAATGGTTACTATGAAGTACGTTATGCTTAATTTTCACTTCTATTATTTATTGTTTAAGATTCTTTTTTTCGTTTAGACATTTCCTCCAACATTAGTACAAACGCAAGTGGAAGGTGGTTCAACATTGTTTGGATTAAATTATTTTGGTGAACGAGCTTATCTGACTCAATCATCCCAGTTATATTTGGAAACTGCGTGTGCATGTAAATATTATTTTCAATTTCGACGACAGTTTTTAATATTATTATTTTATTTCTTCATCTAGCCCTCGGTGATGTGTTTTGTATTGCACAGTCCTATCGTGCTGAACAGTCAAGAACAAGACGCCATTTAGCCGAGTCAGTTTTTATCGAGCATTTTTATTTTAAAAAATGCATGTTAACAGTGAATATTCCTTTTTAGATACACTCATGTTGAAGGCGAATGCCCATTCATTGATTTTAATGATCTTCTCGATCGTATAGAAGATCTTGTTGTTGATGTTGTTGATCGTGTATTGAAACATCCAGAATCTCATCTTTTATTCGAAGTTAATCCAGTATGTTGTTATCAAAAGAAGGCGTAGTAATTTTATTCGATATTTTTTCTTTTCACAGACGTTTAAAGCACCAAAAAAACCATTTAAACGTATGAATTATACTGATGGCATTGAATACTTGAAACAACATGACATTAAAAATGAAGAGGGAAAATTTTATGAATTTGGCGATGTACGAAAAAGAAATTAACTTTTTACTATTGTTGTTCGACATGCTATATTTTTCTTATTAGGATATTCCTGAATTACCTGAACGTAAAATGACCGATGAAATAAATGAGCCAATACTGTTTTGTCGATTTCCAGCTGAAATAAAATCGTTCTACATGAAACGAGATCCGAATGATAATCGTCTTACAGAATCGGTTAGTTTTGCTATAATGTGATCAACTCTCACTTTATTTTTACTTTGATTTATCAAATTTCTATTAATTTTGCGCTTTTTCCTTCGCTTTTCCTTATTAGTCTTTTTTTCTTGTGTTTAGGTTGATGTATTAATGCCCGGTGTTGGAGAAATTGTTGGTGGATCTATGAGGATGACAGATCTTGAAGAACTGAGCGAAAGTTTTCGTAAAAATGGACTTTCACTAGAACCATATTATTGGTATCTTGATCAGGTATGATGATAAAGTTTAGTTCATAAATATTCTATATTTAGTACGATATTTTAATTATTGTAGCGCAAATATGGTACATTTCCACATGGCGGTTATGGACTTGGTTTAGATCGTTTTATGACATGGTTAACAAATCGTCATCATATTCGAGATGTATGTTTTTATCCTAGATTTATTGGACGTTGTAGACCATAGATCGAACGAAGAACAGTATATAGTAAAATGTTTATATGGAACATGCCCGGTGTTAAACACTATTTATATGTTTGTCACCGTATTTCGTTTTATTTTTGAAAAAAAATTTTAAAATGTCACCTGTTTTGTTTTCTTATTACATTTATTGTCTGCATGTTAAACTTGAAACTGTTTTACGTTCGAAATAAAAAACATCGGTTTTATCCGGTTTTTTTACAAGTAATCAACAAAGGATTTGAAGTATAATTTTCTGATAAACTTCACGTATGGTACTGGATTAAAAGTAGAGATTTTTCATTAGATCAAGATCTGTTCTGATGTATTTGACCATATAGTGTCTGCTGGTTTTTTTCGTCTGTTTCATAATATTTTTAAACTTTAAATAAGATTAGTGATTTACACTGCAGAAATTGTTAGACTTTGGATTTATGCGTTAACTCTCCAAAAGCGCAGGCTGTGTAACTCCATAAAACCATCAATTTTTCCATTAAGTGACAGAGACATTGGATTTAGATATACAGATTTACTCAAATACATATTAACCTGAATAGTCTTCGTACATTTATAAAGTCTCGTTTTTGGACTAACCATTTGCTTTGGATGTTTTAGAGTCAGAATGTCTGTACCTCTTCAATCATCACCCTTGGACAATACGACTGATAATAATCTCATACAGACACCACTTAAAACTTCCGATCATTCACCAAAACTTGTTCAGTCACGTGATGAGACGATTGATGAACAAGACAATAATTCAACTGCAAATTATTGTCTTCAGGTCAATCCAATGACATTGATGACTTCCTCGCAACTGTTTCAACCTGTAGACGATGATGATAATGAAATCTATGCCTCGCCAATTATAGATACAATGGAGGACAGTATCGATTCGCCATTTGTTGTAAAAGATAAAGAGACAAAATCTCATTCAAATGTTTCTGAACTTTGTCAAATTGTCTCTCAAATACGCGAAAAAAATGACAAAAAGCGTAATTTTTCGTCAGATCGTTCAAATAAAGACATATCACTGACGTCATTGTCATCAAAAATAACATTGTCAAACGTAAATGACATTCATTCATTATCAAAAAGTAATGAACACATACATCTAGACGAGACTGCGATTGATGCGTGGGTTCAGAGTACAACGATTGAACATACAAACTTGACAAAGGATATTATTCCTCTTGATCGTTCTCCATCACTTCCTCCTGAACTCGATCCTCCAATGACAACCGCCGCAGTATCATCAGTCGTTCACAGTCAATTCGATAAGATTTCAGTATGTTCAAGTACTACAACAGACAACGATGATTTTGTCGATAACGAGACTCAAAGATCACGCGAATCAACGATATGTGAGAGAGAGATTTCAAACACATCGAAACAATTATTTTCACAAACAAATTCTTCATCGTCTTCAATGACGCAATCATTACTTGATCAACATCCATTACCAAGAAGTTTATCATTTCCTTTACTTGACGATGAAACACGACTAACTGTCGAACTGAATGAGGCTGATGATCTTATTGGAGAAGCTTTGCATAAAATGAAGGATTTAACAACATCAACACCAAAAAAATCTCCTGAACCACAAACTGCTAGTGTCGATTTAACATTTTTACCTATTTGTGAATCAGATGAATCTGAAACCGTTGGCGAAAATGATAAGCGTTCATATCACGATCATCCTCCAATAGACTCTGATAATACGTATGATGAACCATTTGTGCTTGAAGGAAGAAGTCCTAAAAAGTCGTTTACAACATTTCCTTATCCGATATCAACTACTAGTGAGAAAATTGAACAGAAACAATTATCTCGGTCACATGGTAACAATTCTAATCCATCGAATTTTCAACGTTCGAAGTCACATTTTGTTCAAAAATCTACTTCAACTTCAAAAAAACTACTTCGCTCACCTAGTTTAAAAATGACACATTCTTTGTCTGCGAATAATAACAGACACGTCATGGATACCCACCAATCACATATATCCGATAATGTTTTTAGCAGCCCAAGTACAGCAAATTCACTTAAAAACACTGGGCATCATTCTAATAACCATAAATTTCTGTCTATTCCATCGACAACATCATCATTGTTATCATCAGGAAGTCGTATTTTTTCCTATTTGTCTGATTGTTCGGGTAATTCTCGTCTTTCATCGAATATCGCTACGAGTTTATCAGAAACGAATCCGAGTATAATTGAAGATGCTCAAGAAATGGAAGAAAAAAGAGTTGGATTAGAAAAACAAAAACAAAATTGGCCAATAACCTTAAGTGAAGTACCAATGCTACAACAACATAAATCATTATCCATATCAAAACATCATTCAACGACAAGTCAATCATCGGATACATCATCAACCGGTGAAAAGCCTACGCATCGACAAAAGCCACATCAACAACGCATCTCTAATATAAAGGTAACTTATTGATGTCTCTAAGATTTGCTGCTAACTTGAATAGTGCTTTTAGGATGTTCGACGAGATTCTAAAGGATCAACTGAAATGAAAAAGTATGAACAAGAACCAACGCCAGTTGAATGTCCACCACTTGATCTTCGTCAACTAGCATTTACTCAGTTATGTAGTTTACTGGAAGTCGGTGCACGAATTGGAGGCACATATCCTCAACAATGCCCAAAAGATAACAACTTACTGATACAAAGTGAAATTGACACTGGAAAATCAATTGAAGTAAGTATTTTAAACAACGAATATTTTAAAATAACGTGAATGAATATATGTGTTTAGTTTTGTACCGCTCGTTCTCATTCACCTAAAACAAAATTATCGAATAAAGCCAAAGAGTTTATTTATCGAGCAGAATCTGATCCTCTTGATTCCCAACAACAGTCACATGAACAAGTGCAATCAGCATTCCAGAAGTTGTATGTAAGCAGTAATGATGAACATCACTTTTCTTCATTACCTATAACTCAATGTCGAAATGTTCAATCATCTATTAACGAATCGGATGATTTGGATAGAAGTCATACGTCGGTAAGATCGACACGATCTGACTCGAGTGTATTACTACATAATTCGACACAAAATGGAAGTCAAACAGAATTATTAAATGAAGCACAAGACAAAAATTTATTTATGTCATATGGAAATGACTCAACAACATATTCATCCTTACATTTTAGTCGATATGTACCAACAAAGATGCGTCGTCGTCGAAAAAATTTATATCAAAATATGAATAATAATAATACTATAAATTTATTTTATACGCATGATCGAAACAACTCGTTAACTAAAAATATAACAAAAACAATAGTCGAAGAAGCGAATACTTGTGAAATAACTAAAACTATACCTATCTCTCTTACTGAACATCTGCAAGTAATGAATTCATTATTGAATAATTTTAACATTAATAATTATCCAAGAGAAAATTTCTATAAAAAATTATATGAGTATATCAAGGTAAATCCTATTCGAAAACGATGTAGTAAGAATGAAATAAAAAAATTTATTGACGACATGAATAATTTAAATTTTTCAAGTAGTTATCATTATGCTTTTCTTACGGACAATATTACAATGCCATTAACAAATTGTTCTAATGGAAATGGTGAAGATGAATCAGGAGAGATTCGAACATCATCAAGTAAGTACAGGAAAAATATTTTTGGTCAATACTATCTTTATCTATGTCAAAAAGTGAAAAAGTAAAATATTATCAAAGTAACATCGAATTTAATTTTTAGCCGGTGATGGCAATGTGGCAAGTGGAGAAGGTGACTCAACAACATCGTCACCGATATTTTTGCGTTTAAATAGTACAGAATCTGTGGAGGAAGCAACAAAATATAAAGAAAATCCATTACGTTATTTTCGTACGCTACAAACAGATTATGTTGAAGATTGTGTAAAAACCGAAGAAGAATTGACAAAATTTTTTGACAAAGCTGATAAACGACACATTATTGATTGTTTAAAACATACAGAGTATAGTCAAGGTATAGATTTGACTAATCGACGTTTAGAAGCATTGTTTGTCTGGTATAATTTATATTATGAATTAACGGTATCAGTTAAAAAATTAGCCGGTCTACTACGATGTGATGAATGTGATGATTGGCCAAAATTAAGATTTCGATCAATTACAACAGAGAAAGAACGCCAAAAAATTATTGATGGAGGCGTTGAGTATTCAACAACGGACGATGAAGAGGAAGACGAGAATAGTAATGAATCAGAACTCACAAAGGATACTGAAGATAAAGAGGAGAAACCACGTACAGAGAAAAAAGTTGTATTCGATGATGTTTATCCGAGGGTAATTTTCCATTTAAACGAACTTTGCTAGTACAATCGATCTTAGTTCCTCTTTTCTTTGTTTCTAGAATCGTTGGCCAGATACAAATGAATTATCAAAACACTTACCAAGACATGGTATAATATATTTGAAATTTATTGCCTATTCCTTTCTATTCTCTTTTGTGTCTTCTCTTGTAGTTTCAGAGCAGACTTCGTTTGTAGAAGAATCAACACAACCATTAGATCGATCAGCGTGTTATAAGTACATTTTACTACACTGTTCATGTTCAAATAATTATGTTCTTTTTTCTCTATAAAAAGGAATTTTGTTTATTATATGGACAAACGTTCATATCAAGTAAAATATGATGGTCTGGCAAGTACATTGTTGACAAGAGTAGCACCAGTTCTAGCAAAGACGTAAGACAAAACTTAATCCTTGTCCTGCAATATATACTTTAAACATTTATTTTTTAGGCGTTTAGCATTATTACAAGCACCAGACAGACAAAAAGTGAAAATTGAGCAGGTTTGTACATATTGAACAAAATAGTCTACGACAATCATGCTTATTATTATCTTTCTATTTTAGGTACTAGCTGGTTTACCATTAACATTTCTTCCATCTTCAACAACAACCAAAAATGTAAAGACTGAAGATACGAATGATGAAGAAACCGACAATGAAAATAGTATCATCGATACAGATGTTACAGCTACAATGGTAAATCCTTCTGAAACATCATCACGTTTTGATACAACAATTGAAAAATGGGTATTTAATATGTTAAAATCGTGTCAACCAGTCAAAAGTATATGTCAATATATGGATGAAATATTGCGAGAAAACTGGCTTGATTTTCATCATCAACTTGGTTTACCACCATTGTTACCATTATACTTTTTTATTGTCAATGTATTACTTGATGTTATGCACGAATGTCTTCTGCTCTATAATCAACCTTATGCAACGAGTTCAAGCAGCTTATTAGATTCTCTATGTCGACAACAATTGGTACATGAATCAAAATTAATTTTACGTGATGCACTAGCAATTCGATTGTATTGTATTCGTATGGTTGAACAATTTTTACCAAATCATTCTATTGCAAGAGAATTACATGATTATGATACGGCTATAACCGATATCTATGCACATTATAAACGTTTTCTTGTTACTGTATGTGATAATCGTTGTTTTACTGATGAAAAAAATGATGATAATAATTTATATTATTATGTTGATGAAGAAACATCCGAACTTGAAAAAGAATATTATTTTGCACGAGATGTCACATTAACATTGGGAAATCAAACGGAAATACGATCATTAGGAAATCTTTTTTGTTTTCTTGTTCAAAGAATATTTACACAATTGAAAGAAGAATTAAATGACATAACAGAAAAATATTATCAAGCATTTGATACAAACGGAGATATGATGATTTCTCTTGAGTAAGTAAATATTTGATGAACAATATATTAAATATATTAATTGTTTTTTTTGTTTCTCTCTTAGACCCTTTGGTGAAGTGAGTGATCGACCAAATTTGAGAACATTAAGTTTTAATACGTCGCGAGATGAACCAGATGGTGATGCATCTCATACTGGCGATATATCACAACAGAAAAAGTATACGTTAATAGATATGTAATAGAAAACATATATAATTTCTTTCTTATCGTTTAGATCAGCAATTATTAAGAGTACACGTGAATTTCGAAAAAAATTTGAAATAATACGACAACGTGCAAACCATGCGTTCCCATTGGCAAAAACAATTATTGATGTATGTAAATTATCTAATTAGATCGAGCCTTGACATGAAAATAGTTTACTACTATCAATGTACATTCAACTGTTTTGTCATTTTTCTATTCGTTATCGTTTAGAATAGTTAGAGATTTCCAGAGTCTCTCTTTAAATTTATTTGACTAATTTTATCTAAATGAAATAGACTCGTTTCCGAGTCTGTTTTCGTCTTGCAAAATATTGATTTTTTCAATACACTCTTTTTAAACGTATCATCATTCTTACTTTGTTCAGCTGTGATTGCCATTGTATCGAAACTAATTAGCTCATTTGATGGTTTTTCCAATAATGACATTGATTGTTTTGACATTCTTGATGAAGATAATGAGTTAAAACTATTTTGTATTTTATTCATATCAAACAGTTGTTTATCCGAGGAAATATTTCGCCACCAATTATCGGCCTTAAAATAGTGACGTTTTTTTAATAAATTATATAATTTTCCGTTACGCGAATTACACAAATAATAAACGATAAATAATAATAATAGAGTGCATAATGAACTAATTAGACAATAGAGTAAAATTGTTACAATAGAGTAATCACATATAGTAAGAATATCTGTGAATGGTTCTGTTGTAGTGACTATTGAATCTAAATCATTATCAACAGTAATTGTATGTTTATTAAAATTAGTAGTTGTAGATAAATAAATGATTGAAAATACAGATTGAACTGTTGTAGTGGCTATCAAAGATTGATCCAACCCTTTTCTTGATAAAAATAACTTTTGCTTTCGTTTGTTCTCAATAGAACGAAATTTTCTATTAGATTCATTTTCTTCTTTACTCCACCGATCCTTTTCCTTTCCTTGTTCATGTTGATTATGTCCACTGTGAGACATCTTTTTGGGTCTAGTGTATGAAGTTCTTCTCCATAACCAACATTAATGAACGATTATTGGCGCGTAAACGGCTGATAAATGATACGTTCAAACGAGACATTTGACATGTGTTAGCCAATAACATTTTGTATAACATCTGATAACTTTTGAGACCACTTTCATTTCTTATTCCTGCATAGTATTATTATGTAGTATTAGCATAGAATTGTATAAAATAGAGAAGTTATCTTGTCTATTCGTAATAGTATACATTATTTAAAAACTTTCACTTACAATTTATCTTCGAAAAAGTTATAGCTAACTGTCAAGGATCACATAATCTGAAGTTAGAATTTTTTTGCATGCTTCATTTTAAAAATTATGTTCGCATTTCTATCGTAGGATTTTTCAATTGCTGCCGAATTCTACTGCAATAATTATTCTGAATTATGGGAAAAATTACATGAACATTCGTATGCACAAGTCAAAATTGAATGTGGAAATAATGGAGTGAGTTTTCGTCTATTCAATACAGTTTTACATTTTACTGACGTTCTTTTTGACAACTGAACAAATATAGAAAATCTTATTAAAATTCCCAATCTAATGATATATTTTACTCTAAAATTCGTCACAAAAATCTGATTTTCTTAGTGAATGAGTTGGCTTGATTTTTCAGATCAAATTACAAGTCAAGTCGAGTCATAAGTCATTAAAAAATTTCATCAAATCAAGTCAATTTTAACTTGACTTGCGCAAACTGGCATCCATTTTCATTTTAACCATATATTTGTCACCTTATTTTATTTGTAGGCTACAAGTGATTTTGAAAATTTTGTTTTATTTGTTCCAAAATATATTGCACACGATAAAAATCAAGTTGAACAATTACTCAATTGTCGATGTAGTCAACCACCACTAAATGTTGATGAAAAACGGCCAAAAATGTCAAAAACTCAATTAAAATCAACTGAAAGTGAACAACAATCAACATCGCCTGCGTATATGCTATTTATACCAAAGAAAAATATTCCACATAATCCATCGAAATGGGAATCTGATATTGTTCTTGTTCATTCGAGTCCTAGTACCGAACTAGCACTAAATTTTGATGAGGTATTTTTTATATAATTCTAATATGTGTATATCAAATATCCATTCTATTCTATATTTTTTAGCCCAATTGTTTACATTTGGTTGTAACTCGTTCTGATCAATGGGAGAATGCTGTATCAACATTTTCATCTCATTTTGAAGGCTGTAATTCATCAACTGAATGTGTAAAAAAAATCGGTCGAGATGATCATGTACGAGAAATGTTAGATAAATTTCCGGTAAATGAAAGATGAATAATAAGAATAATATTGTATTTTAATTATACGATTTATCATATTCTAGGATGATATTGATCAATTAAGTTTAAAATTTGTTGATGTTGTTAAAATATTAGATAAAATATGGGATCAAAATTCGACAACATCACGATCACGAACAATCGAATCAAAACTAATGGATACAATTATGTATATTTATAATTCATGTTTTGAATTATATAGATTATTATATTCTCTAACAACAACAAAATATTTGAAAAGTTATATAGTTCATATGAATGAATTTTTTTGTGAATGGTGTAAATTTACGAAAAAATTTACACAAAAAATTGCAAAGAGTAAAGTGTTAAGGTTAGTAATAAAAATGGCATATATTGTTATTTTTTTACTCGATTTCTTTTTTTTTCTTTTTTTTTCTTAGACCAAAATGGGCCAGACCGGGTATTATATTTGTTCAATTTTTGGCCAAACCATTACACTTGGAATTGTTAGAGACAGACGATTACAAACGTTTAACAACAGAAATGTCGACAGCATTCAACTCCTTATTTGATTATGATACTGATTCGAGCACCACAGCTAATAGTAACGGTAAATACTTTTTAGAGTAAATTACCTTCGTTTTTCTTCATATCTTCTCATAGTTTATATTTATATGTTTTTTAGCTCGTTCTAATTCTGTTAGTTATCCATCACCATATTCTCGACAACGAACTACAGGTTAGTCATATTATGCTATAGATTATTTTCAATTAACTAATCACTATATATATATATATGTTTTGTCAAAAATAGGACATCACAAACCTATAAGTGGTCAAATAATGGAAACATCATCATTAACATTATCGCCTATGAAACGTATTAATGAAAATGTAAAAAAACGAGATGAAGAAATTGATGAAAAATTAAGACAGCGAAAAATTATTGGAAAAGTATATACAATGGGAAATAATTTAGTTTATGATCCTACAGCTACGCTTGATAGACGTCAAATTGACTTTCCATGGCGTAGAGGAACTCGAATTGGACAAGGTGGTGCGGGTGTTGCTTTTCGAGCTATTAATTGTGCAACAGGATCGATTGTCTGTATGAAAGAGGTAGAATATTAAAATAAATATTTGAGTATAAAAAATGATAATTGTCTATTTCATTTTAGATTCAATTGAGTAGTATTGCCTCGCGTTCCTTACCAAGTACATATCCAGAAAAATTGAGACGAATTGCTGAGGAAATTGATATGATTATGGGCATCAATCATCCAAATATTGTTCGATATTATGGAATAGAAAAATATAAGGTAGTCCATGGTGTTATAAAAATTTTAGATTGAATTTCTCTTTATTTTATAGCGTACAATTTATATATGTATGGAATATTGTTTATCGACAGTGAATGAATTTCTAAATGATATACGAGCATTTCAACGACGTACTTCTGCCAGATATAAAGATTCAGATAGTGATAATGACACAAATACAACAACAATCGATCAAATACCACAATTTGATATAAATGAACTTGTACGCGGATTTACCAGACAACTATTAAATGCATTACTAGCATTGCATGATAAGAAAATTGTTCATTGTGATGTGAAAGGTTTGTATGAAAAATGTTTGATAATGATTCAATAGACATCGTTATAGCTCTTGTTCGTCCAATAATGTCTCTTTTTTTCTTCTTCTTCAGGTGACAATATTTTTATTGCACTAGATAATGGAATATATCATGTTAAACTTGGTGATTTCAATTTATCACATCGTTTAGAACTTGAATTTCCATCGCCATCAACTCCTGGCGATTCGCGCAGTACACAATTTGGCACACTTTGTAAGCGTTTTCTTTTATAAATTTTTTTAATTGATGATTAGTATCCTTTGTGTTGTTTCTTCATTCTAGACTTTAAACCACCTGAATCAGAATATGTTTGTGCAAGTGATATATGGGCTCTTGGTTGTACCATTATTGAGATGTTAACAGGAAAAGTAATCGAGATATCAGTGTCTATCAATTAATAATGATTATTTATCGGTTATTTCTTTATTCTAGCTTCCATGGACAATTGTTGTACGGCCTCCTGATGATAGAATTTATATTCAAAATCAATTGTTGGCTAAGAAAGGTCCACCAATACCGGAAGACCTTCCTCCAGAAGCAAGAGATTTTATTCAACATTGTTTAACACCTGATCCAGATCAACGACCATTGGCACGTGATCTATTAAATAAACCGTATCCACGTGTTAGAGCTGGTAAATTGAAAAAATATAAAATTTTCTATGATCTGATTTAAGCTTAGAATAAGCAGTTTTATGATATACATCTTTATTTTTTCATTCTAGATGCGTGAAAGTTGATAATTTAGTGGACAAACCTCTACAGTGTCTTAAACAGTTTTCTTTTTTTGTGGTTTATGATTTTTCAATTTTTGTTTTGTTTGAATATTTGATTATCTTTATCCCAGTGAATTATTAAATTTCAATGAGGAGTGTACTATGTCAATGAAACTATATATTTTGTAAATGATGCTCTTGTCAGATCTTTTGGTTGTTGTTTTTTTCTAAATTAAAACATTTTTTTTTTCAATAGTCTTGTGTATGTAGTGTATTTTTTTATAAGTTCAATATTTCTATCCTAAATAAAAATGAGAAAATTAATCGAGAACATATATGGGAATGACTTGTGTGATTTTCTTTTTTATAAGTTAAATCACGTCACATATTGAAAGAAAACCATTGTCAAGCTCAAATTGTTGGTTTTTAAAAACCAATTTGCATCAATGTTTTGAATAATCTATATGGTATGGATAATAAGAAAGTTTTTTATGTATATTTGAGTTTAGCACTAATTTATTCGTTGATTGATTAATCGTGAAAGATATTTATTGTCGGATGACAAGTAATTGTAAAACTCATAAATTAAATAAAAAATGAATCGCTGTCTTTTAGATGTTAGAGAGCTCTATATTATCTAGTCTCGTTCGTCGTTGTGTGCAATCAATGAGAATCATATATCGATGTAGTCATTTAGACTTTCCTCAATTGGATTTTACTAGTCCCATTAGTGAAAAAAATCGTCAACAAAAATATAATCGAACGATTGATAAACAACCATTGTTTACTCGTTTACGTGGTCAATGTTTATTTGGTATTCATCCAGTTTATTTAGCATTGAAAATGAAACGACGACAATTTTATAAACTTTATCTAAATAAAAATTTTGATCAAGAACGGCCATTAACAACGGATATTATTAGTATGGCTAAAGATTTATCAATTATTACCGAAAATATCTCACCTTTAGAACTTGATCAATTGTCATTTGATAGACCGCATCAAGGTGTGTGTTTAGATTGTTCATCTTTACCTGTTTCGTCAATCAATGAAATGAATGATGAACAGAACACTTCAAATTTAATTAAACTTGATTTATTACTGTATCAGATTATCGATCCAATGAATTTGGGTGCTATAGTTAGAAGTGCACATTTTTTTGGTATTGATCGTTTAATATTGTCTAAAAATACTTGTCAACCATCACCTATTGCAAGTAAAGCAAGTTCAGGTACATTAGAGACAATGACTATATATTTATGCGAAAATATTGACACATATTTAAAAACCTTAATAAATAGTAAAAAAACGATTATTATCTCGGCGAATAATCGAAGTGAAATGAATTTACAAAAATTTTCTATAGATAAAATAAAGACAGATCATGGTAGTATAACGAGAATACTTTTAATTGTTGGTAATGAACATCGTGGTATCTCGTCTGATTTAGCATCCTATTGTCATTATCAATATAAAATCTCTCCACATGCAAAAAGTTTAATTACCTCACTTAATGTCTCCGTTGCTCTAGGACTTTTTCTGTATCATCTAACATTGCAATTAAATAAATTATAATAAGGAGTAGACAATATTCTCATTAAAGAGACTGCAAAAATTATTCTTAGATTCTTATCAGAGCTAGACGAGATGAAATCTTTGGAAATTCTATCTCGTGAGGTTCAAACCTTTTCCGCCCGTTCCGTCTCAGTTAAAAGGTTTTTCTTTCTCATACTTGAAGGAAAGAATCGATATAATAATGAACTCATGTAGTTATTGATGAAAGAGATCTTTTCTGGGCCATTCATCGATTTCCTACCTCTAATAACGGGTGGCCCATAATAAATTGCACTCAATGTTAATGCATTTTTCTATCACTTTCTATTTATAAAAAAAGTTTCCTGTATATACCAAATGATAGAGAATTTAATTCTCTACAAAATTGTATATTTATTTTTCAAATTCATTTTGATGTTTGAGCGCAGTAACTCTAACAAGAAAAGCTTCAAATATTTTCATTGCACCTTCAAAAAGATCCATTTTTTCCACAAAATCGCGCTACACAAGGTATACTGAAAAATTCAGCAAGAAATTTTCTACAATATAATGTTTTTTTTTAATGAGAAATAATGATTTTTTAGATGAAATCGGAGCGAAAAAGATCATTTTCTCCTATTTTTCGGCCATCTTAACGACATCTAGTATTTCCTAGTTTTTCAGGTAAAACAAGTAGCATTTTTATTTGTAAGTTAAATAGTCTAATAGAGCGCGAAATTCTGCATTTTTTGGTCTATAAATTTATGATTTGATCTTTGGATTTTATACTGAAATAGTCAAAACGTTTTTTTAGTGATAGAAACTTCGGTGGATCTGGAAGTTTATCTAATAGAGACACTAACAATTGAAATAAATTAACTTTAAGTAAACTATTCTGTAAAGTTACGTTTATTGACGGGTAAGAATAATCTGTAAAGCATTAAATTCTTCACCATCTGACGTTAATAAAATTATTTCAGATATTTTTGTACTCAGATACTTTTGTATAACAATTAACAAAAGAGAGCAGTTCGCACTTTAAAACTGCGGGATGCAATAAAAAAATGTAGAGCGTTATTTGTAGCGCGTTACACTGCTATCATTTGTTGTTACAATCTAAAATGATCACATATTTTAGATTCTAATTTAAACAGATTATTAACTACTTTATATTGATATATCTGGTTTTTAAATTTTTGTTGGATTAATCTACAAGTATTTGATTTTTAACTAGAAAGAGGAGAAATAATAGAAATATTTGAATCGATTTGATTATCAATTGATATCGTAACAGACATTGCTCAAGACTTATTTATTATCTGACTAATTCAAATAGAATGAAAGAAAATTTGATAAAATTTTGTTCTCTATCGCAATACACCATAAAACAGTGTTTATAGGAAACCGTTTTGTGTGACTTTGTTCCGTTCGTCTTGTTAAAAAGTTTTCTATAACTGTCCTGCACTGGCGAGAAGATCGTTACGTTCACCTCTGATTCGATACGAAATAGAATATGCGTATTTTGATGACAAGTAATCAATTTTGCTTCATGTAAAAATCTTAACAGTTTAGTCATTGAACTCTTACATTTCTAATTTCAAAGAACTATCTCCATTCCAGTAAAAATGATCTCATACAACCTTTCAGAAAATGTTGGTTATGTCAAGTATAGTTCAATAAAGTTTTTCAATACTTCATTCATCATCAATTGTAAGATGTTACGCATGCAATAACCTACGGTATATAAGTAATGAGACAAATGTCAAGATGAGCCATTTTCATCAGAATGAGTTAGATACTTTATTCTTTCGTCATTAGAAAGAGCGAAGTGTCAGCTTCAAAATGCATGTTTTGGAGAAGCATTTTGATAAAGTTAAGTTAATTAAATTTAAATTTTAAAAGAATCGTCAAAAACGGCTTGTTACAAGACAATTTTAAGTAAGTTAGACTCGCTGGATCTGCGCTAAGTTTCTGGAAGTCGGAGTCAGGTGCAAGATACGACCAGTCCAACAGGTCTTGTCACTTTGCTCTATATTCTCTGAAACTTTCAGCTCTTTACCTCGTTGTATGATGGTAATACGGTAGTTTTAAAGAAGAAAAGCGCGAAAAAGGGTTGAAATGTTACAAGTCGTTTTTGGCGGTTCTTAACTTAACTTTATCAAAATGTTTTTCCAAAACATGCATTTTGAAGCTGAGATTTAGCTCTTTCTAATGACGAAAGAATAAAGTCTCTAACTCATTCTGATGAAAAACGTCTCACCTTGATAATGAATTGAATCTCATTACTTATGTACCGTAGGTTAGTCATCGAAATGAAGCTTTTTGTGATTATAACAACATATAAGTTACATCGGCATTAAAAATGCCATAGTCAATTGTAAGTTTTATTCAATACCTTTAACTTAAAAAAAACAATAAAATAACATGAACAATAAAACAAACAATGAAATAACTTAATTAAACACTCAACGAGTAAATTGAGAGACCGAAATATATTTTACGTACTCTTCAGAAAATAGCACTTTAAAGAATGCGACGAAGAATCTTTGCAGACAAGAATTTAAAAGAGAACGATTTTTCAATTTGTATAATTTTTATATATTACTTTCTAATCGTGTCTGGGCATAACTTTAGACTGTGTTGAATTTTAAAATCGCCCTTGTTGACAACGTATTTATACTTATGTTTTATTGAAAGATGATAAAATCCATTGCGAGTATGTTCTACGGTCATATTATTCATCATGTGATGTAGGTTTAGATCTAACTTCTCTCTAGTTATTGTAGTTCATACTACATGCTTTATTTTTACTTTCGTCAAAAAAATTCATAAACCGTTCTCCAAACAATGTTAACCGTTCTCTTGTCGGTTATAAAAAATATCCGTTCTCTAAAAAATGTGAACCATTCTCCGAAAAGTGGAAAGCCGTTCTCTTTTAAATATTTTTCCAGGCCTTGTTTAATCTTTTTTGTCTACATAAGAATTTGTTGGGATTTGTCTTCTAATAGAAACCATTAACCGTCCTTTTCATCTAAGTTATTATTATTATAACAAGAAAGAAAACATTCTTTTGTCATTCGTTTTTGAACGTGATAATTTTCATCATTTGTTTGCTAATTGTGACGCTTTTAAACACTCTCGAAAAAGAATAGTATATAGCTTAGTTGTAGAAAGCTTTGTTCAGAATTTTATCGTTTTCCAATTCTCTTATTGTGAAAACAAATTTGAGAATAGAAATTTTGAGATACAAGAAAAAAAACAAATTAAAAAGGAGCGATTACACGTCTGTAGCACCAACATACTACACAACTATCACATTTTATGCTTACTTATATACTTATTCATAATATTTTCTCGCTTCTTCGCTTATTTTTCCTCTTGTACTATTTAGTATGGGTTAGCGAATCTGTAACAGTCAAATGTTTGTTTTCTTTTTTTTACGATAACCACATGTATATGGATCCTCGATCCGCTTTTGTGGCTTGGATTTTTTGGATTTTCTACTCTTACATCAAGGATTATAAAAGATTATAAAAGAATATTTTCTTTATTATCATACAAACATTCATGATACCCACTGTACATCTTGATTTTATTTCTAAATATCATTATATACGTAAAAACTGGAAAAAAACAATATTTTCAACGCGTATGGGGCATATATAAAAGATAATTTACTCATATGAACAATAACTCAAATTAAAAGAAGTTAAAATGTACAATTCTTACTTGCTCTTTTTACTGAAATTATTCTTCTATATTTTACCTTTAAAACATAACTTTATACATCATTTCAAAAGTTATTTCAAATTTTTGACAAATGTAAGTTTGTGGATTCTATTTAGGAATATTGTTCAAGCCAATAGACTCATATTTTCTCGATCTTTTTGAAAAGAAAGTGCAAAATTTGATAACAAGAAAGAGCTAAAATTTTCTTTTTAATCGATTTACCTTTTTAGAAGCTTTAGCTAATTATCTATTTCACCATGTTTACTTGAACTTGGATATATAATCTTTACACTACGTTAAGAAAAGAGTTTATATACTGCAGTGATTCTTTCGTTTTCCGACAACATTGTTACAGTAAAATCTCTCTAATGCGATCAATCTTGACACTTTCTCAAAAGTAATCAGTTTACATGAATGATCATCATATTTTAAATATTGTTTTCATTCTTTTCTTTGAAATAAGAAAGGTTTTTTTTTTTAACTGTATTTTAAATAAGACTCATGATCATATCTGTTACTCTTTAATCACTTCATTTCAATTTTTTTTAATTTTGTTATTTTTTTCTTTTTTTTTTTTATTGACTAGTGAAAAAAATGAATTTATTTTAGGGGTGAAATGATTCTTTATTCTTTTTTTTTACAAGAACTTTTGAGTAAAGATGTATGCCTATTAATTTTGACTCTCGTTAGATCAACTGATCACAATAGAGAGAGGTTTTCTTATGTTTCTGAGACTGAAAAAAAAGCAGTCAGTGGTCAGAATATGCAGGAAATTATATACGAGATGTTCTATTTTAACAAAAATCGTTCTATCGAATCACAGAGTAGTCACTATCAGAAAGTGGTCACAGTGGGAGATTTGACTTTATATCGAATACACATGTGTATACATTTATAATTCTTGAATTTCTTTCATGGAGAAAATCAAGCGTATGAAAAACAGGAAAAAAAAAGTGTTTTATATAAATAAGAAATATCTTCACGTCATGAAATTTATACACGAATCAAATACTTGAGAAAAAAATACATTAGTAGGATAGAAAGATGTCTAATGATTGATAATAATGCTAAGTTCATCATTTTCCAAAACTAAAATTAAATTCTCATTAAAAATAGTATTAGCATCAGTCATTAGATAGAAAAAATTAATTTCTCTTTATTATTAATATATTTTTCACTAATAATAGAAAAACATTGAAAATTTAAAGTTATACAAAAATTGTTTACTAAATTTAGCAAAATCATAGATAAAGTCAATTTTTTTTGTGTTTTTTTTTTTACTTAATTTTTGTTTTTTAGCAAGTTTTTATTGACATATTGTGACTTATCATCTGTCTTATTTAGCAGTTTTGTTGCGCTAAGAAGAAAGATTTTTTAATAACGACATGAATAAGTTCTATTTTTTTTCTCTTGTCATTGTCTATGTCATATAATCTCAATGACTCGTGATGATGATTGATTATTTTACTATTTTTTCTTCTTTATTTTTTCCCATTCATCTACGCACATAGCAAGAAAAGTTTATTAAAATCAGTATTTTTTTTTTCAACGTATGAATGGTTGAATTAGTCTTGATTAAATGTTCACTACTGATAGAATATTCATTATATTATAATTTTATGACACATTTATCAGTTCGACCTTTCTATTATGCATTTTTGTTTTATAAGTAAATTAAAATTGCTAGAGTCAAGATATATTAATTGTTATTAAAAAATATAGCCTATCTCAATTTTTTTTTTATTGAACGTCTGATGATATACCTAATCTACTTGTTTTTTTTTGCTTTTTAATAAAAAATTGTTTCTCATAGACATTAATTAATTATTAAACATAACTAAGAAGTCGTATTAGTATTGATGAATTGAAGAAGATACTTTCATATTCTGATGTATTCAATTTCAGTTTTGCCTTTTTTCTTTTGCTTTTGTCAAACAAAAAAAAAAAAAATCAAGTGAGAAATAAACACTCAGATCTTTAACAAAAAAGAAAAGAAACCCGTTAATAAAATCATAAAACTGTTCCTAGACGGAAGTATTTAAAATTTTGATATCTAGTTGTCTAAGCAATTTTGAAATGAATCAAATGTGTTCATTCACTGTTAACAAAGTGTAATAAAAATATTCTTTCTCAAAATAATATATTAAAGAAGGTCAGTATGACAATTATCCTTTCTTTTTTTTTTCTTCTTCTTCTTCTTCTTTTTGAGAATAATGACGCTCTAAGTTTTTCGACACTATAAATTATCTTTAAAAACTAGATCGTACAATAATAATCAAAAGACTGGATTGAATATACTACTTAAATAATACTTGACCATACACAAATAGAATATTAATAAGAACAAAAGTACTTATTATAAAAAAAAAAGATGTTTCCTACTTAAAATTGTCACATAGTGTACGTATTTTTAACAAAGACAAAAGAAAAATATGAAATTTATGATCGATGTATTTTATACTAATGATTGTAACACAAATGTATTGAAAAATTTTTTTAAGATGGATGATTTCTACAAGAGAAATATGGATTATTTTACTTTTTAAGCGATAGATTTTTGTTATGATTGTTGTTTTTTCTACAAGAAGAAAACGTTTGCATTCTTGTTATCTGTTAGTGAAATGTGATGAGTTTCAAATTGAAAATACTCTCATATCCTGTTTGATCACTGAGTAAACTCTTCTGAAAATGTTCTTTTGAATAATTGTATTATGGTTTATAATTACTTTGGTGGTAATGTAAATGAATATAAAAATGAAAAAGAATGCAAAAAAAAAACGAATGAATTATTTACTTGTAAATGAAGAGCAAAGTCAGAAAGCGGATTATACATGAAAGTTTAATAAAAAAAAATTATCAATACAGAAATAAGAAGATGTCTACCATCATATAATGATAGAATAACTGTAAACATGTATCATACAAATTTTGTTTTTGGTTAGTGTTTTTGTTATGAAACTAACTGTTAAATATTTAAAATAGATAAAATATAAACGGATAGATTATTTAATAATAAAATTAAAATTCTAAACTCGATTTTATTCATTAATAAGAAGGGGTACTATGACGCTAACACACGATAAAATATATCAATTTCTATTTCAAGTTAAAATTAAATTTAAATATTCTTTTTTTTAAATCTATAATAAAGTTTTCTATCATATGAGATGATGATTTCAAAGTTAATTTTTTTAAGACGATTATTTTATAAGTCTCTCATTTTCTCTAAGATTATTTAAGAAGTATTTTGTTAATTAAATGGATTTTAATGTAAACTGATATATTTCTATTTATAAAAAAAAAATAAAAATAAAAATTTCTATGTCTTTGAGGCGTCTACACTTGTTCTTGAATTTATATTCACATAAAAACAGTCTCAATAGTTTAACTATCATGTTCATCTTATTTTAGTTATTAAATGTTAAACACCATAACAATTAAAATGAAGACGTTGAATATTTGTTTAGCAATTCTTATTAAAAAAAAAAAAAAAAAAAAGGGAAAAATAAAAAGAA
>CAJNOQ010002209.1:0-25664 GCA_905250885.1 Didymodactylos carnosus | reverse complement strand
TTTTATTGCAGATCTGCATCAGATCTTTGGCCAAATCTTGGCACATCTGCATTGCAGAAAAACTGCAGATTGCAGAATCTTTACAGATTCTGCAAAGATTTTTGCAGACCGAGTTTTTTTGGGTATACGCATCCGATACACAGTTGTCCGCCATGGACGTTTACCAACTGTTGCCCCTGTCTTCTTTAACACGTTTGCGGGATTTTCTAGTGCAGAATGCCCACGGAGTAGCTCCTTCACTCTGACTCTCTCTCTGCTATTAACCCTTAAAAGCCGAAGGGCGTTTTTTTGATAATGGCAGAAAGCACATCACAAAAGTAGAGATCATGGATCCTCAGTATGCGCATGCTATAGCTAACAAAATTAGCTTTTTTCCATACAGAGGTACAGAAAGTCCCTTGGAAGAGCTATTCGGCCTTAACGGCATGATTTTTACGCGTTTCTCTGCTGAGCCGAAACGAACACCTTTCATAGGGATGATTCAATTTATTTTACTGTTATCATACAAAGTACTGATCAATACGTATTTTTATAGTGGTTTAAAAAATTGCAAAGAAAGAACGCATTTTGTGCAAAAGAAATGTTCACCTCAATATAGTATTCAGTTATTTTTGAGCCAGAGCTGGGCAGCTCCAGCTCCGGACCGTCTCCGTTTATAAACGGAGCCGGAGCTGGATGAGAAGCGTTGGGTTCAAAGCCGGAACCGGAGCCGGTGTGCGGATGATGATATGCGCGTTCGATCGAGGTAAAAATGGTACTCTTACGGCAGATAGTTATCTGAGTGTGTGCGCTAATGACACGTTAGCATATCCTGTCTCGGTTTTGACCTTCTTCTATTAAATGTAACGCGTTCGAAAGAAGATTTTTATGTATATATCATGCAGTTATAGAGTATATTTGTAGTTCAAAACGATTTTCATTTTCATATTTTTCCTCAGTTGAAAGCCTAAAAAATTCAATCGAAAGAAAAACAAGAAAAGATGAACATCTTTTGGAGCCGGGAGGGGTCGAAGCTGTTCAGCTCTGTTTTGAGCTGGATATTGTGTAAAACAATTTCTACTTAAACTAAGACTTAAGTGAACGTTACAGTTCAAACATTTCCAGTATATTCTCCTCGAGCACATTTCATTTTCAATTGGAAAGTTTAGGTTATTATCTGTACACGTATACAATATTCTATGCCGTTTGCATTTAAAAAAATGTTTATTCTTGGCAAATAAATTATCTCGTTGAGAAGCCAGTTAAAAGTGTTTTGTTTTTCAGTTGATTAGACTACCTTAGTCTAGACAACTGTTCGTTTCTGATGATTCTCAACTGATGATTTTCAACTGTACCGAATGCGAAAGATGTTCAGAACTTCGCCTTTAGATCCATCAAGAGTCAATGCTCATGAGATTTTTAATGAATGTCAACTGTGAACTATAAGCTATCTATTGCTTCCGATAATTATTCTTTATGGTTGTTTAGGATCGAAAATTATATTCAAAATTATTTGAACAATCGTTGTTGAAAGATCGACCAAAATTTGTTGTTTATTTACTACAATTAAATTTTGAATTATTTGATTACATTGAGTTTCAACAAAAATCGGTAGAAGAACTAAATATTATATTGACAGTATTATCACAAAGGCTTTTTGGCCAATTGGTAGATGGTGGCGATGTTAATGTTGAAAATATATTACCTACTACAATGAATATTGATAAAACACGAAATGATAGTCATCATCATTTTTGGAATAAAGTGTCTCCATTGTCTGAGGTCACTGATAACAATAATTGGGATTTTAGAGGATATTATGCACAAAATTTTATTTTGAATTTATTTCAAAAACATTTCCAAGAAAATGATATGGTATGAAAATTATTTGTTATGAATGATTAGCTACGGCAAGGCACCATCATTTTCAAACGGGGATAGAAGAGATGAACACAAGGAACTATGGCTACAGATTAGAAAACAGTAATGTTTTTTGGAGCCATCACTCAGGTAGAAAAAGTTGTTTCCGTCAATTTTCAGTCTCCCTCCGTTTTTAAAACTTAAACTTCAGTTTTTTTCCAATTTCAAAGCTTGGACATTTCCTAGATATTTTTTCTAAATTTCGAGAATGAAAACATCAAAATCGAAATAAATTACAAACTAAATACAAAAGCACTAAATACTAACTATATGACTATTCCATTTTGCTTCGTTTAAATGAAAAGAATTAATATCTAAAAATATCATTTATCATTTTTATTTTATATAGAAACATTTTATAAATCTACCAGAGACAATTGGCCAATTAAATGATGTTTATTCAAAATGGATCGGTTCATACATGAATATCTCATTTACGACGAAAACCATCCTAATTAGCCTCACTATTGATTTTTTTCATTGTTTATAGGTTACTATAGCTACAAGATGTAAATATTTTATTAATTCAGATTGTTTTAATCAAGTTTTAAATCATATTTGGTATTACACATTGGATACATCAATAACAATTTTCTCTAAAAAAGCCAAAATTTTAATCTCGTTATTCACATTGGGTATACTAACACCATGGTTAACTATGTATCAAATAAAAGAAAAAGAATACAAAGTAAATAAATACTAATGACACTCCTAAGAGATAAAAATAATCAACCATTTTCGTAGATCATACTCATAACTTAAAGTGAGAGTTTTTGAGGAGAAGATCGATTTCATTTGATAAATCGTTTTATCACTACTGTACTACTTGTCGAGCTTTCAAATGTAATATTTATTTTCAACCGTCGCTGGTTGCTAGCTTTTATGATGAATTAGCTGTTGAAATTACCATTTATTGACAACGTATCAGTATCAACATGTATTAGAAGGAACTGCCTAACTCTTTCTGCAGTTGCAGAGAAACGCACATAAATACTGATTTTATTCTAGAGCGCCGATAGATATGCAGTGCATTTAAAAAGTTCCCGGACTAATTTTATTTTACAAAAAAAAGCGTTGTAATGCAGAGCTTATTATCACGTTGTAGTTCATACAGTTCTTAATCTATAGACATTATGGAATCGCGGAAATTTCGTGTCTACGAAATTAAATTTCGCAGAAAGGTAATTTCGTAGACCTTTCGGTTTCAGATGTGAAACCTCTTAAACTCTTCCTCTGGTGGTACATGGTAAATGCCTGAAATTAGGTCCATAGTGTCATTCCACCTTGTCAATCTAAATACATTCCTCAGTCGGTAAAGTGCAGTTATTCATTTGTTTATAGAACAGATAATATGAGAAAAATGTAAAAATTTTTTGTCATGTCTGATATTTTGAATCATGATACCGCTTTTTCTGCGGTGATTATTCTTTTATTTTCCAGTTTCATATCGTCTTTATTATCACAAAACTTTAACACGTTTATTCAATATATTGTTATACATAACTCATAGAGTCCTTTACTTTTCACCGTTTAATAATTCAACCATGTCACAACTGTGTTCAGTGCTAAAGGATACTGTTAATGACACAACAGCAATAACATTATCATTAGGTACCCCATATGGTAATTTAACCCTTTGGCTCCCGGTGACGTATAAATACGTCTAGTTGCAATTATTGCATGGTCATAATAGCTAGAATAAATTTGAAAAAAGATTTGAATAGCTGGAAGAATTTCCGATTTCAGGTGGTGTATACAAAGGCTCCATCAAAACTCCTGAAATCAGGGTCTCTAGAAAACTCAAATCTCAGAAAACCAAGTCCTAGAGTTCAATCCAGAAATTCCTTGCAAATAAGCCCATCGTATAGAGCAAACATTTCTGAAGAAAATGAGACGTCTTCGAGCTGTTTATGACATTTTCTCATGGAGCAGCATTCAATTTACGGAAAGCCCCATAGCAGCAAAACTAACGGAAAAACAAGAAGATACCCCCTTAGGGCCTTTTGTAAATTGATTCTTGTTCCATGAGAAAATGTCGCAAACAGCTCGGAGACGCCTCAATTTCTTCAGAAATGTTTGCTCTACACGATGGACTTATTTGCAAAGAATTTCTGGATTGAACTCTAGGACTTGATTTCTGAGATTTGAGTTTTCCAGAGACCCTGATTTCAGGAGTTTTGATGGAGCCTTTGTATAGACCACCTGAGATCGAAAATTCTTCCAGCTATTCAAATCTTTTTTCAAATTTATTCTAGCTATTATGATGATGCAATAATTGCAACTAGACGCATTTATATGTCGCCGGGAACCAAAGGGTTAATAAGCAAAGAGATTGATGAGTTTTCACAGTTTTTCGAATGTACCAAATACCTCTAGTCAGACAAACAGTTGTCCACAGCCTATGTTACAGCAAAAGACAGTCGGATTATGATACTGGAAATTTTGAGCGATGTAGCGGACGTTGAAGCGTTGAAATTAAAGCAACAAGAGTCTGCAGAAGAGAGAGAAAGAGAACGAGAAATGCGAATCGCGGAAATTTCGTAGAAAGGTAATTTATAGTATACATGCACGTCTCACAGAAACTTCCTTTCTAGAATAGTTTTTAAAAGAACAGCTAATACTTGTTCCACACAAATATTCCAAAACTCAAAATGAAATGTTATAAACGAAATTTCCAAAACCCCTTCTTTTACATATGATTAGAAGTTCCTTGCTTACAACTAACTGCATGAGAATTTTTTCAGTTTTATTCTTTATGCCAAAAAATCATCATTTCAGACAGTAGTTTCGCACCATTGTGTAAAATCATCATACCTCTTTCATAATTAAACATTTTGAGTTAGGACTTGTTTATTTTAGAACAAAGTGATATGCTTACTATATCCAAACGCAAAAAGTTCAATGACTTTCTTTCTTCCAACCAGTCGAGCGAAAAGGTCAAATTATTCTTATTTTCCATTGAATTTTGACAAAGTGCCCTTTGGATCGTTAAATTAAGTTTGGACGAAATCTATCTATCATATACTGTGAGAAGCACACTTAATAGATCAGAAAACTTATTTTGAATCGTTTTGCTATCTGCTAAGGTGCTTTAAAAGTTAACTAGAATTCTTTGAAGGATGCGTCACAGATTTGACATTTTAGAGCTTCTCACTATTATTTGTAGAGCATTCCACTTTTACATTTTGTAGCAAAACATTCAATGTGTGTTTTTTATCGAGGATTTCAAGATACATTTTTTGCAAAAAAGACTGGCTCTTGTGAGTGAAAGAAAAAAAAAGTTATGTACAAAATAGTGAGCGTGCTATTTAATCTAAACCACGGTTACAATGTGATGTAAAAGAAATTATTATTATAACACACAAACGTCTAAAAAATCAGCCAGAACTCGTAATGTCTATAGATTAAGAACTGTATGAATTATAAAGTGGCAACAAATCCTGCATTACAACGCTTTTCATTTTTTGTAAAATAAAGTCAGTCTGAGAATTTTTTGAACGCAGTACCTAGTTACTGCTTCTATACGATAGAAACTTTGTCATAGGTTAAATACATGGGTATGTTTACTCTTACAGACATGAGTCAAATATTTTTATTTATAGAATGACGATATCAGTACAATGATATCAGTAACTTGCTTTCAACTGAAACGTAAACTCGTCTATCATATATCTGCGCTAAAAGTCATTGTACTTTTCTGTTTTTTGTCTAACCTAGACCGATGTGTCAAAACGGTATCAATTATTATACAGATTATTCTTCAACACCTTCGTGCTATACATGGAAAACACATTGGAATAAATTTAAAGACTTTCATCAATGTATCATTGGTGAACATTTGTACATGTCTTTCAGTACTTGATAGTCATTTTTAAGTTGTTGTATTTTAGTTGTTCTACATTTCGCTCCTTCTCGTATTCAGCTATATGATGTTATATGAATTTGATCCGCCAGATGAAAATCCTACTTACATTGGACTGAAATTTATGTTATTGTAACAGTATCCACAATGTTAGCTGAAGATACTCGACGAGTACGTTAACATATAAAGTTGATGTTTTTGAATGAAGAAGGACTACTATGTTTCAGTTATGTTTTGAATATTATACACAAATGTTAGAACAACGGTACAAACATAGTTCATGGATTGTATCGGTGTTGATCCATTTATTTTATATTTTTCCTTATCTTCTATTCTGTTTTGGTATTCTACTATGATACGCATTTGGAACGAAATCGGAATGTTTAACAGCAGCAAGGTAAAACGTAAGTATACGAATCAAGATGATTTGCCCAATCAGTTGTTCAAGGGGTACTTCGAGTGCTCGAAAATATACTTTTGATGGGCCATCGCTGATGGCTTGAACCCTCGGAAAATGACACATCGGATCCTCGATATAAGCTTTCGAGAATATCGATTTCGGGCCATCGGATTTCAGATAGGTAGTGAGCCCTCGAGAATAATTTCCAGCCGTCGAACAGAGATGTTCGGGACTTTGAGTTCTCGTCACACACTCGGGGAAGCGAGGATTGGGAAGTCCCGAACATCTCTGTTCAACAGTTCGAAGTTTTTTTCGAGGGCTCGCTATCTCTCTGAAATCATAGGGAGCGAAACTGATACCCCTTGAAAGCTTATATCAAGGATCCGAGGTGTAATTTTGAGGTTCGAGCTCTCGATGAGGATCTATTTTCGAGTACTCACCGCACCTCTCGAACGACTTTTTTCATCTGCATGGGTGCTTCTTACTAAAAGGATATTCTGTTTTAAAGATTATTTTAGTATTTGATTTGAAATTATGGTATTTAATGTCATTTAAATTTATAAGTGCTGTTAAATTATTGGGACCAAAGTTATTTATGATAAGAAATATGGTTTGTATATTGATAATGTACATGAATATATTCATGCAAAGTAATTTCTGTTTTTCAAAGGTTAGTGATCTATCTGGTTTTATCTATGTTATGTTTGTTTGTATTGCTGCTTATGGCTTTGTATCCAGATCATTAATTTTGTACAGAGACGTTGATTTTATTGGTCGTGGAATATTTCGTCAAATATTTTATCGACCCTATTGGTTTCTATATTCAATTGTTGATGATAAAACAAAACAAATAGATGGTACATTGTTTTTTATTGAATTATCTTTTATCACTATGTGTATGTTGTTTTAAGGTATAATAAATAATAGTACAAGTGGAGATTATGTGGCTAAAGCAACTGCGAGTCATATTTTACTTACATTTCAAATGTTATTTGTCAATATTCTTATATTGAATTTGTTAATTGCTGTTTTTACGTATGTTCGCTTGTCTATGCTTCCACAGAAGATTTTATACAAACGGTTTTCTATTATGCATTAGAGAACATCGAATACGTTTCAATGCGATGTGATGTTTCAAAAATGAGTACTGTTTTCCTCTTCGTTAACGTGAGATGTGTGAAACGTGAAAAGATAGTATTTCTCTTTCATTTAGTTTAACGATAAATAAAGTTCAAGATGATACAGAATTTATATGGCGTAATCAACGTTATGGATTCACCCGTGAATATGTTGAATAACCTATTTTTCTTATCTTCCATTCCACAATTCTATCATTTATTTATTTGTTTATTAAATGATTATGTTATTTAAAATGTTGTCGCCTCTATTGCTGTTGTGATAGTCACAAACATCATTATATGATAACAAAAATATTTAGTAAAACTTATCTCATACTACATATGAACAAAATAACAATGACTTTTATTTTTAGAAATCATGAAAAATGAAATCAAAGATAAAAAATGGAATGATTTTGAAAATGCCTGCACATATAATTATGCTAGACAAGTTTTAGAAAAGTACGTTCGACCTACCGGAATAAGCACTGATGTATAAATACGTGTGTTTCATGAAGAATCCATCTCTGCAACTGTTGGTCCAAATTTTCTCAAACTGGGCGGTTAAGGTTTCAAAACATGCTCTTTCTTTTGTTTAACGGAAATTGTTCTCCAGTATCACTGGAAGTAGGATTTCTAGAAAGACGTGCTATTTTACTCACCTGAGCAGAGTAAGTAAATAAGTTTTAAAAAACTGGCTAGGAATGGAATATTTCTCAGCTGATCACTGAAAAAACGTAGAAGTTTGGTGAGGTTAAAGTACTACGCGATTCGGATTTTCTAGAAAAGTCTGCGTTTTTTTCATTTTAATTTTTAATTATTTAAATTTAAGTCTTTTTATTTCACTTTTTAAGTATGATAATGAGTAAAACTAATTAGAATGCGGCTTTTAGCCGTTCCATCGGTTTTTAACCTCTATAGCATCTGTGTTAACCATCATGTACTCTACTGCTGCTGCTTTCAACATACCAACGACAGTGAAATATTTTTTTAGAGAAACAATTGAATTGGACGATGATAAAGATAAACAAAAGACAGAAATTGACAACTGTAAAATGGAATCAAAAAAACAAATGCATGAAACAATTAATAAACTAGAGGAACAAACAAATAAAGTAAATGTGTTCATATGCACTCTATAGTCGAAGTTGGTAAACACACTTTGTTTTCTATAGCTTATAACGGATATGGAATGGATAGTACAAGCAATGGACCGTTGTAAAATGTCAACACAACCGATTCCAATCATATTTACAGCTTCAAAACGGAATCGAAGTTGAGAAATATTTACATAGACTAATTTACATAGAAAAAGAGACAATATCAGTGCTTTTATTCTGACATGTGGGAAGGCTCCATATATCGATCTCAAAACTCAAACGTTTGAGATTCTGTTCATTTGAAATCTAATTGTTACAAGAAAAATTATAAATACAATGCTGTTTTCACATATATTTTACCTTTCAAGTACGAGAAAGTTTTCTGCAAAGCTTTTTCAATCTTGCTGGAAGGATCCCAAATTCTACATCGATAATGGCTTAGCTCTAGTCGTTGAGTACTTATGGTATAAATACATCCCTAGTGAAATTTCTTGGAACTAGGATCTTCGCTTCTTGAATTTTTCCGATAGATCTTGATTTAAAATCGTGATAAGAAAATGTAAAAGTTTAGACGTTTCATGAAGTCTATAGATTAATGTTAGAAAGAAAAATATTAAACGACTAATATTAAAGACCAGTTAAATATTTTTCCATCTTATTTAAATATTAGTCCGTTCAATATTTTTCTTTATTTAAATATTTTTCCTTTGTTTTAGAATAATTAAATATTTTCCTGTCTTGTAACATGAAAAATATTTATTAGTTCAAGTAGAAAAACATTTAAATAAGATAGAAAAATATTTAATTGATTTTAATTGATTAGTCATTTAATGTTTTTCTTTTTAGCGTTCGCCTACTTTTTTCAACTGGTTTCTCACATTTTGAATTCTTTCCCCAAGTTTCATCACATATAAACCATTTCTTGCATGATCAAGTCATGTCCACAGAGACTCCAGCTCACACTCGTGTATAGTAGCTTTCGCGCTCTGAATTCTTTGCGATAATGTGTTCCATCAAAAAGTCAGAGAAAAAACCAACAATAACATGATGTCATATCGTTGGTTTTTTTCTCTGATTTTGTAAAGAATCTTATATTTAGTGGACTAAAGTCCATAACATACTTCACTTACATCAACGAGCTCATTGTAAACGGTTCTCATTTTAAAAATGTCCTGTAAAAATTGTTTATCTCTAACAGATTGTATTAGGAAACCTAACTGTTCTGGTGTTCTTGTTATTTTTTTGATATTTCACGCTTGGACTTCAACTCTACCAATGTCAATTCATCTTCGTCTGACATTTATGTTGACTTCAAATCTTTTCAAACTTGCTTGAGTAGGAGCTGTTAAAACTCTTTAGTTTCGTTTTGGTGATTCAGAGCTTCTGCCAATGCTTGCTTAGAATCTACGGTTGTCGAATCTCCCATTTGTTCGGCCAGTCCACACGTATCAGCCTAAAAACGTAAGTCCGTTACGTTTTGTGAAAGTCATAGCTCTTCAGCCGAGCAACGTACACAGTTGGAGAATCCCTTATTTTGTAGCTTAAAGATTTGTCTTTTAAATGGGAATTAAGCAAAGTCTAGCTCTACCCTAAGGACCTACTCCTAACCCGGGCCAATAAAGCCATTTTGTATGTTGTTGTACGTAAAAACATTAAGCTACTTAAACGAATCGACTGGTAGACGTTGATTAATTACCATCTGAAAGAAAAATCTTTAAGCTACAAAATAAGAAATTCCCCGATCCTGTACGTTGCTCGGCTAAAGAGCTGTCTATCTCACAAAACGTCCCAGACTTGTGAACTTTTACGTGGACTGGCCGTACTGTTGATTACGATCTGCATTTGCCACTTCCATTCTTGAATATATTGCTGAAGATGCATTTTCGCTTCAACATCTTCTTGATACTTCTTATTTACAATCGGTTTGAGAGCTGCTTCTTCTGAATCAGCCTCGCCTACTTTTTTTCAACTCGTTCGCATTCTGAATTCTCTCGTCAAGTTTCATCTCATATAAACCATCTTTTGCATGGTCAAGTCATGTCCTTAATCAACTTCCTAGACCAAGATGTAAATATCACAAATTTGACTTTTATACAACTATCATTTAGACTATCGTTTTAGCTTTTACGAAAAGCTCTATAACTTTTTAACGAAGTAAGTTTGAATGAAAAAAATTTGGAAATTTTCCTAATTATATTAGTGCTAACGATTATGAAAGTTTAAGCGAAAAACCCAAACATCGATTGAACAACTTACGTCGCTTCACTTGTGCAGTGACTCTTAACACGTAAACAAGTATGTACAAAGGCGTCTCGTTTTTGTGAAATGGTGAATGATTGTACAGTTGAAAAGAACATATAAATATTTTCGTCAAATTCAATTACAGCTTTTTCTCGCTGGATGTAAGTGATACCATTTTGTAGCATTCACGTTTAATGCCTTATCTATTAAACGAATATTTACAGACGAAGAATGGGCAAAATTTTCAGTTCCACGTCTACAAAAGCTTTATGAAACGCAGGCCATAGCATCCTTGTATTACGATCCTGCTGTAGGACATCCAAAGAATCTGAAATAAGTGATAATCCAATTGGCGACGAGTAATGTGGTTTTCGCTGTTAGTTTTTTTATTTTTCATTGTTGCTTGAAAAAACGTTTATCAAATAAAAACCACACAAAAACTATTTGATTTATATAAGTGAATAAATGGTGCGATACAGTGTGTTCAACTATCTTAAATCTGTGCAATCGGGCGATTGCATGTTCAATATAAATCCGGGCAGATGTAATTTTCATATTATGAACTATCGTATTAGGTTGATATTGACCAGACTGACCAAGAAATTCTGGTATTAGGATATTCCCGTTTTTTTTGTTGAACCAATTCAGTTATTTAAAAACATTTATCGGCTAAAATAGTAGAATACTTGGATACGGTAATGTATCTATACCAGATCTTAATGTTAATTCTTTTTTTTTTTTGTTTTTTTGTCTGATATTGAACCAGTAGATAATTAGGATATAAACGTGACAGGAAGATCACGTGTTGGAGCAATACCTACGATTCCTTCAAGGACATTCCTAGCGTAATAAGTATTATACGTTTGACGTCGTAAATTCAAATTACCTGATTTTTGTATATAAATAGGATAGGTATCGATAATCATAACCGGATTTCTAATATCGGTAAACGACGCATGAAAATTTTTCTTCATCGTTTCTTTATCGACATACATGGGAATTTTGAAAACTTCCAATACATATAGTTATCATTTATCAAAATAACGCAATTGCGTATTTTCACTCACACCAAATGTTTTGTTAGATCAAGGAATGGAACATCAAGTTTTAGTTTCTTCATCATCAAAAGAAATTGTTGTGATTCATTTAATTTGCGTGCTCGTAATGTATTATCTCGAAAAATTATCTATCTAAATCTATTTATAAAAAGAAAAATTATCTTAACTAAATCTATTTTCACCGTCAGTGACGCCATTCGTAGGTTCCATTACTGCTGCCGCCACCAAACCATACGGAGTGAATCCTGTATATAGTGTTATTGCTTCATCGTCAGACTTGTAAGCTTAAAAAGAAGGTGGTTCAAGCTGTAAACGTAAAGGCAAAATCTCCATTTGTAAACCTTTAATAATACTATCAGGATCGTCTTTAGTGGAAATAGACATATGACTAGAATCCCGCGGGAGCGAACGTGCTATCTCTAACTTTGCCTTTTTCGCCCTGATACAGAAAAGCGGAGAGAAGTATTGAACTTTCTTTGTACGAATATAGCAGATGAATTATTTTAACTTAATGTAAATCAATCCCGACCTGAAAATGTTTGATTTTGGTCGAGTTATAAGTAGAGGGACTCACTACTAATCATCTTAAATAGCTTCTCAGGAGGAAATATAATTGAAAAAAAGGGGTAAAAAACGTAAAAAAGAAGTTAAAGAATTCGACTGATGAAATAAGGTTGGCAGTTCAGAACGTCACCTGATGAATTTCCGTTGACAGCTGAGAACGAAACCCACCACGGCTAAACTCCTGTTTGAGACTATCTTCCAGTTTTTGTTTCACAGAATATGAAGGACTAAAATGTTTTTTTCTAAACCTTTCCTGTATCACGACGAAAAAGACAAATTTTCCTTTTTTCTGTTAAAGGATCCTGTCGGATTTGGTGACCACACCTGAATCGAGAATTCATGTCCAATAAAATGCTGAGATTTTCACCAAAAAATGAAAATCAACGAAAACTTTTGAGACATATATCGTTCGACTCAGTTTTCGACGCTGACTCCGAATACGATATTTTAATTGCATAAAAAGTGGGTTCTGATTGAAAAAATAGAGAATTTCTGGCAGACTGTCGATGTTTTCGCTCCTGATTCAGACAAGCTGTATTTTCTTAGTAATAAAGCAAAATAAAAGAAAAAGCGAGTCGTACTAGTAAAGCTCGTTTAGTGGCGCTTCTAATGAAATAAAAAGATCGGCTACACAAGAAACTGGATAGGTTTGCAAAATTTCAAGAGAAGAGAGCCATTACTAGAACTTGACGTACGACGAGTACAGGAAGGTTGATTACACACTGGAATCTTTGAATATAGCTCATGTGGCGCAGCTTTGCCTGTTGATCACGAATGCAGTCTTAGATTTGAAGAAGGAGTATGATTGGATCAAAAACATGAATTTTTACGGAATTAAAAGAGGAAAATAGGTCTAAAAATTGATCACTAGTTTTCAGTGCAAGTCAATTTTGGGTACCAGGGCTCCCTGTTCAAGAACTTCCAAATAGTGCGTTTTGTAGCTCTATCTCCTGCGCAACTAATGACAAGCTTTGGCGCATGGTCACATCTTCTGCGATTGACACACCTCAATACATTGAGACCCATCGTCATCGACTGTTCGTAAAAGATGATGCCAAGGCGATGAAAAATCGCGTTTGTCTATGTTAACATGAGACGTTTGGAGATGTTAACTATATGAGCTTGTAGCCCATGAAAAGCTATAAAACTGCACATAAGAAATATTTTTCACAGACTTCTTCGACTGACACTGAGGTGATAGTGATCAACCATTGATTATGATTTGTACTGATAGCACTCCATCAGTAAATTGACTCTAGTTCGTCCAAAACGTGATGAAAACAAGGTTTCCTATATACCACTTTTCTTTTCTCGATTAGTAAGGTATCCACAAATTATTTAACTCTCAAACAGTTTTTAAGTAAAACGCATTTAACAGAGTCAAACTTATTTTGTGATTTTCCTAAGACTGTTTTTCAGCTCTCCATCATTTATCTGGAATAAGAATTCTTGTGCGTGGTAGACATGAGTGATATCTTCATTTTTTCTGAGAAAGATTGATATGAGTGAAGATCTCTTGTCTGTCAGAAAAATGTTTAAGAACTTTAACTTCTTTTTTACGTTTTTTGCCTCTTTTCTTCAATTATATTTCCTCCTGAGAAGCTATTTTAGTAGTGAGCCTCTCTACTTATACTAAACTCTAATATAACGATATCTAACGACATAATATGTTATGTTGATAGTTCAGAACACCAAATGATGAGGTGTAGTTTAGAGTGTAGAACTTCTACCGCGATGAGATGCCGTTAACAATTCAGAACGTCAACGGCAAAACCGTTGCCGTTCCCGTTGAAATTTTTGCCAGATCAACGTGAACGGCTGAAGCCCTAGTCTTGAATCCTGTCTTTTCCGTTCCACTAGAAGCCTGTGCTTTGATGTGGCTTTTATAACGTTTAAGAAATGTGTAACAGCTTTATTTAACCTCTCAGTATTCCTTTTCGCGGATCCATTCATCGTTTTCTTTTCACTGCTCGAATGTATATAAGAGGATGGTATAGCTTGGTGAACGTATTGTGCTTCCCATACTTTAAAGGTAGTGTATTGAAACCTATGCGTTGAACCTTAAGATAAGTTATTTGGCCTTAAATAAGTTACTTTGTTTAAGCTTTATTTTTAAAAGAAGAAAAACAAAAGAACTTCCATCGAGCAAATATAGAACAGTAAAAAGAAAGAGAATAGACCTATGACATCATTCTGATTGTTCAACAAGCGAAAATTGCTAGTATAAATACTACGTAAGAAAGAAACGCACGTAGTCACAGGGAATAACATTAAAGAACATTCAAACAGAAAGCTAAATCACTCAGCACACATACGCTAGCTGCTTATGTCTTAGTGTTTCGGATCACTCGTGTGGCATAATAAAAAGTTTCTTAGAAGAATCTATTAAGAAGGTGCTGTAGCCGATCTGAATATTTTCGCAAAAGAACGTCATCCGATAAAAAATTTCATAAAAATTAGTATTAATACGAGAACTGAAACACTCTTCGTGCGAAGAGCAGGGTTGATTTTTATTCTGTAAATCCGATACGGCTTTTCGACTTGATTAACACCATTGTTGAAATCCGGAAGGCGATTGTTTTGTGACATTGGAATGTATAAAAATCCGTCTGCACTTACATCTGAGGCATCACCCCCAAATGATGCGCTCGTCGCGTACAATCAAACTCAAAGAGCCATCCGGTTTTTGTCGCCACACAGCGCAACGCTCCAGATCCATCAGATATATGTTCCCCTCATTGTCCATTGTCGTGCCGCCTGTCGGCATTGTTTCGCTTCCTTTTATGACACGATCGCCAAGTTGTGTTTCGGTCAGACTTTCATTCGTCAAATCTGCAACTGATATTCTCCACCAATTGTAACTGAACGATGGTTTATACAACAACGTTTTTTCATCAGGTGTGAGCTCCAGGTTATTATTCGGCATCTTTTTCGGCTCGCCGTTTTCGTCTAAAACCTTGCGTCCTTCGACTCGGACAACGGTCGGCGCATCGAACTTTGTAGACGGATGTTTGTCCAAAACTCGGCGTACTCTGCCGCTCTGCAAATTAATTATAACAATTGAACCGATTCCCGATTCGGTTAAAAAAGCGTACTGTGAGGCAATTCGACATCATTTAAAGCAAAACCTTCTGGAGGATTGAGACTCGAAACCGAATAAATGCGTTCGACCATATTATTTTGAAGATTGATTTTTATGAGTTTCGCGGAGTTTCGAATTGTTCTATTACCGATTATTCCTGCATCAACAACCCACAAATTGTCGTTCACGTCGGTCAGAATTGCGTTAACGTTAACGAAACGATTCTCAACATTTTCCGTCGAATTTATCGGATTAAAAGTATTCCAGTCTCCCCCAGGTAAAGCTTTTATAACGTTCGTTGGCAGAATTTCAGCGACAGAAATCGTCGCGTCACTAACCGATCGCGGAAATCCTGCGAACATTCTTCCATTCTTCGTTAAAGCCACACCGTTCCATTGATATTCCGGCGATCTAGCTACTTCGACTAGTTGATTTTGAGCATTGACGTGTATAAAAATTAATAACCCGATTGCCGTTCGAAGTAATAAATTCTCCAGCATCTTTTTGAGTTATGAATCTGAAACGGTTGTTTTGATGCGATATTGACATTTGCCACACCACACAAGTATAAATTCTACCCAAAGAGTTTCAGAAAATCTGACACTAGACACATACTGAAACCTTTTTTCTTTTCGTATCATAGTTAGAACTTGTACGAGTTCAAGTCAGGGCACAGCACAGTGGGTATTTTTCCATAGAGCAGGCGGACATCTGGTTTTATGAGTTAAAAAATGATTATTTTCGCATAATATTGTCTTATTATGTGTCAAATTTTAATAGAAGTAAGACAAATCAAATTCGAAAAAAAATTCTCATCGATAAAAAATCTATGAGGAGATCCCTTGCTCTGAATTTCTGTCTATTTGTAAAACTAATAAGTGATGCATTACTTAATGTAGTTTTTCACGCTCTTCCGAATATGTATAATTTGTCTTGATAAAACTGTTTTTGGTATAAGAAAACTCAAGTTTATCTTAAAAACCAGGGCTTTTTGGAAAACCTATATCTCCGTCTAGTCAAAAAACTGCGTGCGCTATAGGTGCAAGACACCGAGATGAACGTTTGATGTAAATTTGAAGATTGTCAGCGCTTAGAAAATTTAGAAAGTCGATTGCACTGGTAACGTATCGAGGAAAAGGAATTTTCCGGGAAAAACTATGGCTTTTTTATCCACACTTTCTAAGATAAAGCAAAACTCTTTTTTAGCATCAGATAGCTGGCATTTTTCTAAAACTGTTGTCATATTTGGTAAGTCATCAAAAGCTGAATTACCAAAAAGTGAAAGTTGTCTAAAAATTCTGAGACACACATCAATCGAGTCAGCTTTTGATGCTAATTCTAAATATGACATTAGTTTTGAAAAAAACATGGAAGTTGGGCGAAAACTGCAAAACACAAGCGAATTTCCTTGGTTTTTGCTACCTGTTTCAAAGCATTTATTTTCTCAACAACGGAACAATATTTTTCAAAAGCGTTACGTAACTTTTTTCGTGCTATTATGGCGAGTAGAATGATATAAAAAGCTTTCAATGTTGCCAAACACGTTGTATTCGAGTTTTACGTTCTCTTTTAAAAGATAAGCCGCTTTTTAAAATTAAATTAAAATTTCGACATTAAAATTTGATTCGATAGATTAAGATATACATATTCTTGTTCTGCTCGACGAGCTCTATCCAACCATGTATAAATAGCGCAAAAATAAATTTTGCTTAAGTTTTGACTTACTGGCACCATAACACATTTGGGGCTATTTTCGTAAAATAGAGTATATTTAGGTGCTACAAAAACTTGCATCAAGTGCACAGTGGGCATATAGGCGAAAGTTTGGTTCAAAATCGTAGGTGCGCGTTTTTGAGATTTGAATACAGTCATATATAGGTTACTGAACTTTAATCACCTCAGAAGAGTACAGCAGAGCCCTGCAGGTTGATCCTAACCTAACCTAACCTAACCTAACCTATAGGTTAGATTAGGATTAGGTTGCAAAAGCTATAGGCTAGGTTAGGTTATAGGTTGTTCTATTTTTTTTTCAATGGTTAGGTTAGGATTAGGTTGTGAAATTTTTTATAGGTTAGGTTATAGGTTGCCAAATATTGGCAACCTGCAGAGCTCTGGAGTACAGCCCACATGTACAAAAATTTTTCACAAATTGTTCTTCTGTAATGCGCATATTTAATGATATTAAATATGATATGATATTACTACCACAATATGTTTAAAACTGCATATATATAATGAGATCTCATACCTACCTTTTGTCAACTCGTTGCTTCCCGACTTCTTATCTCGTTTCAAACAGGTTTAGTTATGGCATAAATACTTTAATTTAGCCGCAAATGAATATTATTCCTTTTTGGGTACTTATCTGTATGTAACATAAGCAATGACACTCTGTATAAGCGCAGATATATTTGGTTATTTGTGACTGCAATCTACCCATTAAAAATCTATTTGAAACGAAAAAAGAAGTCCTGAATCAACTCGTTAACATAAGGAAGGTCGGAGATCTTAATTATTGTTATGTAGTTTAAACATATTGTGGTAGTAAGTTTGCTCAATTTTGTTAAATATGGCATTCCGTAGAATGGATACTCTAGTTTTCAACTTTAGAAACAACGAACCATTCGTTCGGCCAAAAATATATATGTTGTCACAGTACTTATTTGTTCTAATTACTTTCAAAATGCATCGGTGTCTTGTGAACGTGCATCAGAAGTGGAAAGGCAATTCTATGACCGTTGCTGGGGAGACGTGGAAGCGCAGTGCGTCTTCATACGCTGATAACTTTGCTCAATTTAATATCACCGAAGTTTATATTAGAGTTTTAATATTCTGTTTTTTTCTAAGATTTTGCCCAGAAGAAAACTAAATAAAATAAAATGAATAATGTCAAGAATCTCGATTCTACTTTCAACTTCCTCTGTATAATTTATGCACTTAAAGTATAAAAGGTGAAATACAGTGAGGAGATGAGAATGACGAATGTTTTTCATACATGGAGAACAACCAGCAATAACTATAATCTCATTTATGTACAATGCGCACACAGAAAGATTACGCCTCTATTACAAGTTGTTTCTAATATCCATCCTTTTTATATAGTTATAATTTCAAATAACCTTAAAGTCAGATTAAGATTTCCATGTATTTTCGCAGTTTTCATGTAACGGGGCATCCATAATCATTGCAGGGGGAACGAGTATCCCGGATTACAGCACTCACACAATGAGGTCACCGATGACCCAAAAAACGATACCAGTGCAGTTCTATTGTCTGTCGTTGACATGTATTTTAACGGTCCTCAGTGGTTTACTTACTGTGATAAAACCTCTCACGTTTCGAGGTGGACTATTGTATGGCTGATTCACAATATCTGTTAGGCATGAGTATATGCTAATAAAATATTTATACGAAGTAGAGCTTGAGTAACTACCCAAGCAAAAACGACCCAATTTTTTAGGTTATTTATCTAGATTCAGGTCCACGTGCATCTAGATGTACGTGCAGCTGAATCTAGATAAATAACCCAAAAAATTGGGTCGTTTTTGCTTGGGTATAATTGTCGTCCTTTTTGCTATCGTATTTTCTGTCTTTGGTGTGTAATACAATTATATGACAGAACATAGTTATGGGTGTGACGATTCTTTGTCACAACCTCTCTATCTTGTATGTACTTCTTTCGGTAGGGCTACTCTCTTTTGTTCTGTTCTGTTCTTTGTCTGTTTTTGTTCTTTCCTCGCTTTTTTCTTTTTTGATTCTTATCTTTTGTGCATGCAGTAGTACATATATATATTAGTATTTTTCTTGTGTGAAGTTAGTTTTTTGTAGTTTGTGATAAAGCGTAGTCGAATAAAAGAGTAATACTACATATCTTAACACACGCATACAATCAACTCAAGGACTTATAATTAGTGGAAATATAGGTTCCTTACACTTGGCGATCTCGTCTTGCCGAACCTTCCGTTCTCCTGCAAAATTCTTCTTTTTTTTGCTTTCTATCTTTCTTCATATTGTCTGGTAAGTCACATTGGTTTTTATCATGGCTAAATTTCCTAATTTATCCACCTCCGAAAGGTCCATCCAGGACCATCTTCAAACGGTTTATGATAATCATCGCTCTCAGACTGCACTCACAGATTCTCGAATGCAGGAACAAAATGAAAAAATTGACCGTAAGAACCACCATATCGAGAATCAAATTGAACTTCTTCAGTATGCAGTCCATGCATTACAGTTGAAAGTAGATGATACTTCCTTGGCTACCAAAAACCAGTTGGAACGTTTGGCTCGAACCTGAAAGGATAGTCATCTTGCATTGCGGTCGACCATGTATAATTATCCCTACGTACCTTTGCCTGCTCCTCCACTTGATCGTTCATCGGTTTCCGAACCACTTATTGTTTCCTCCTCTCTTTTCCGCCCTTCTTCCGATACTCATCCTTACTGTTTCACTAGTGTACACTTTTGGGACATGTCATTCGAACAGTGACAAGAAGAAGCGCCATTTGAACTCGGTGATTTTGTCCTTATCGGTAAGGAACACCGTAAGCTCCCAGCACGAATTACCCAAATTCTCTTTCTGCAGGAAATTAATTTTAGTTCATTTTTTCGTGAAAAAATTAATTTCCCTCGTTACACAAAGTCTCATATTAAATTAATGTGAATTTTGAGCTTCGAATTCGTGTACATTAATTCGAAAACTCTACACTAATTTGAAACTCAAATTAATTTGAATTAATGGGCGTGGCCAACCGCCATGAAACCCCGATTTGTTTTGTTCTTGTAACACCAACCAAATATGATGAAATGATGATTTTCTTACTACTGATAGTACATATATAGTGCTAATGATCTGTTATTATTTCACCTGTATTCTCACCACACAGGAGGCTTGTCAAGGGATGTTTTGTCATCGTTTTGTTAAATATTCTTTACACCCAGTATGTCACCCTATACTAGGTTTTCTGCGAAATTTGAATCAGTATGAATTATCAATAACAAAGTTTTAGTATCGGATAAGGTTAGTTGACCAAAAAATAGAACTTATTTTATTGTTTATTTGCGAATAGGATGTTTGTCTAACTTCATGTTACATAGAGCTGAGACAACTTGCGCAATCTTAGTTATTTTACGAAAATCATCAATAGCGCCTCTGTAAATGCCGCCGAGAATAGCATAGGTTTTCAGATGCTGATTGATATTTTCAATAGCCGCTCTTGCGCTATTAATATCTCGATTAAAATCTTTGTCTTCAGCTGTTAAGTTGCGTCCACGAGGCTTCCTTCTTCGAGTGATCACATAATCTTCACCGATGTATCCTTTATCGGCAATAGTTTGCACAGAGTCGTTTATATGTTCTAATAACCCCGACACTCTTAGTATTGTAATATCATGTACACTTGATAATTCATACTGATTTAAATTTCGCAGAAAACCTAGTATAGGGTGACATACTGGGTGTAAAGCATGTTTAACAAAACGATGACAAAACATCCCTTGACAAGCCTCCTGTGTGGTGAGAATACAGGTGAAATAATAACAGATCATTAGCACTATATATGTACTATCAGTAGTAAGAAAATCATCATTTTATCATATTTGGTTGGTGTTACATGAACAAAACAAATCGTGGTTTCATGGCGGTTGGCCACGCCCTAATGTTTTTCCAAATTTCTTTAACTCAATTTAGTAATAAATCGATTTGCACTAATCTGAATGAAATTAATTCAAAACAATTTTCAAATTAAAATTAATCTGAATTAATTTTTGCAGATATTATCGTTGTTAATCTCCTGCCCAATTAATTTAAACGAATTTGTGATTTTAGAATGGTTTAAATTGATTTGGAAAAGCATTAATCAATTAATCCAAATTGATTTAAATTAATTTACGAACAGAAATTAATAGAAATTAATTTTGTTTACAGCACTGCAAGAAATTTGAGTCTATAAATTAATTTACACCAATTTTCAATAACAAATTGATGCATATTATTTTTTTCTTTAAACCAATGGAAATGGATTTGTTGATCGAAATTAATTTAAATCAATTCGTGCCAACCAATTTAACGAAAAATAATATGTATCAATTTAGTATTGAAAATTAGTGTAAATTAATTTATAGACTCAAATTTCTTTGCAGTGCTGTACAGATGAGGTGCATATCACCGCTTCATGGGAAAAGCTGATAATAGGGTTTCGGGAAAACTTGGCCGCTAGAAAACCAAGTCCTTAGTTTTTGGTCATAAAACTCTGCAAATTACGTACCCTGATAGAGCGTGGAATTCTGAGGAAAATAAGATATCTTCCGGCTGTCTATAATGCTTTTTCATCGGAATGTTTTGGTAATTTTCACGCCCTTTGTAGCCATTCGTAAATCGACTGCAATTGTGTGATTGAAAAAATATTATGATCTCAAGCGAATTACAGCAGAATCCTAGTGGGAAATAGCAAGAAGCATGCAGGATTTTATTTAGGGAGGAATCTTCAAAACGATATGCTCTTGTCTGGTTCCCATAAAATTTTCATCGCAATCGTACAAACTTTCGATAGATCCGTAAGTGAAATTCCCTTTTTTGAACCAAGGTCTGCAAAAATGAAATTTTTATCATAAACTAACTTTACGACGCCACATATTTGCTGAAACGTATACATATTTACCTAGTAGTTAAATACGTACAATGAAATGCGTGATATAATCACATTCAATATTTGCATTACTTAACAAGGAACTAGAACGTCAGCTGAGCGGTTATTGTTGAGACTTTGAATTTTGTGTGGTGGTGCGTCTTACTGGATCCGGATTACTCAGCAAGTTTAGCCCCCTTTGATTGGATGATATGGGAGATATAAGCGTTTCATTTCTTTTCCATAAAATGCTAATAAAGCCTAACCAAAGAGAGATGAAAATGTTTCTTTTTTACCGAAATGTAGTTATCACTCTTCTTTAGCTAGATGTGAATTTGAAGTTCGATGGTTAACTATTAATTGATTCGTGAAATTCATTGAGAATGAGCACCCTTCTACATATATTTCAGTAGTGAGTGCTCATTCTCAAATTTTAGTTGAAGTTTGCATTACGTGCAACTTACAATCAAGAACAGGAAATAGGTGAGCGAGAGGAGCCGGATAGATACGGCCTGACAAAACTCCTAGAGGATCCTGTCACTTCCTACAGGATAATACAGGATCCTATCAAATCGTATGTAGGATCATATAAGATCTTGTGGAATCCTATTAAATCCTGTAAAATCTCATCATAGGAAATGATAGGAACTTTCAGGATCCTATTGTAGGATTTCTACGGGTTTTCCTATATTCAGATTACATATGTGTTTCCTATAGGATCCTACTAGAAGTGCGTATGTCAGTATCCGAGTATATCTAATGGGATCTGATAGGATGTTATTATAGGATTCTTTGACCTGTGTAGAGGAGAACTGTGGATCAAGTATATGTTTGGACTTAGTGGAAAAGTGATGGCTTCACATTTAACAAGATTTATTGGATGCACCGTTAGTGTAACCAGGTTTTAATATTAATTAAATCTAGGTTTAACATGTTTATCATTTTTGATAGATTTGTATTGGTAATAATTAATATGACGTCCTCTGCAAACATCTTTATGGTACTGTGAACCCTAACACTATATCACTGATATAGATCAAACATAGTGATAGACTAAAATCTGGCTTGTGAATGATCCTCTTTAATCCAAGACCTCTCCTCTTTTTCTAGGATTTTTTAGCAGAAACCCCAGAATTCCCGCTATTTTTAGATCTGAAAGTAGTTTCAGATATATTTTTCTATCAATTCCGCCATATAAAACAAAAGTCAACCACTCGTGATTACAGAAAACAGTAGATGAAGTCCCTGTGAGATAATCTGCAGCCATTCCGCCTCATTCACAGAATTAGATTGGCTCTAAGAACGAACTGATCTTAGCGATAATATCTACAGGTATACATTCTCTGAAAGTTTAAGCGTGAATTCTTTCTTCGCATGCGGCAAACATCTGAGATGTAATCAGTTCTCTCTGCTTACTCCGAAATCGTTTTTGAATATCAAGAATATGCGATTTTTGCTGCAAGATCTCAAGGCTTGGTACATCCCTAATCAGATCGACAAGCGGCCGGTTTAGTTTTTTTTACGTCAGAACTATTCTGTAAGTAGTAGAAAGGTGTTCCATTTCAACTGAGTAATTTTATTTACTTTTGATTTTGTGTCAATAGAACGCCAGTGAACGCCTGTCTAAGAATATGTACGAGATCGATGAAACATTATTTTCTCAAGTTGCTTCCAACTGTGACATTAAATAAATATGCGAGTGAATAGCCCTTGAAAAATTCTCCACAAAATATATATGGATTAACAATTAATCGTGATAGCTTGATGGCACTAAAATACTTACATCGTTCTTACTATACAAGCACATTCTCTTTTGTATTTATAGCATCAGAAAATTACCTGATATTTGATTATTGTAGGAGGCGGTGTTGTACTAACATATAAAGTCTATGCTCAAGGTAGCGGAGGCGTAGGAGAACGGACTACGTCAAATATTATCAATTTTCTAAAACTTTTGACCTATAATTTATAGTGAAGAAACTCTGATGACTTTAGTATTTTATAAGTTTTTTTGAGTTTTTCTTTTTTTTGGCAACATACAATGAGTTTGCTAGATATGTTACAATTTAATAAAAATTCATTCTATTCAGAAAAAAAAATTATCTGCAATACCTCGGTTTGTTGAAAAATTTTAGAAGAAAATCGTTTTAAATAGTGACTAATACTGCAGTTACTTTGAGTTGTAGTCGGAACATGGTGTTTGTGTTTTACGACGATATAGGATCTGCAAAATACGAACAAGTAAACTTCGAATTTCTCGGTGAAGACAAGAACTTTCCCTAGTGAAAAGCTTAAGTACTTTTTAATGAATTGATAAAATAGTGATAAAACATGTGTTTAATTGGGCTTCCATTGAACTAAGCATAAGATAAATAATTCACATAAAAAATGGAAATTTTGCAAGTTATGTGACTGTAGAAAGTAGATGTGTCTGCAATATGCGTCACATATGGTTTTATTCAATGGTCTTTTTCTCTATCGACAGAGATATTAAATAAAAGTTTCGAATTAAATATAGTCAAAATACTGGAAGGTAGCACATGCTATTCTTTTTTTAGTAAATTTTATGCTGTTTTGGTCAATTAATAGAAAGTTCAGGGTTTTAGACAAGTTTGTTACAAGTATAAATTAAATTTTACGTTGTGTTTTTTTATTGTCTTGTAGAATATGTTCAAGTAAAACATATTGAAGAAATTGACAAAGTCAGATTTCGACGAAGTTTAGGTGATATGTTACGTCAAATAAAAAATGAATCAAAAAAGAAACCTGGAAAACAATAGTCAAAGGTACAAACAAATGAATATTCTGATAATAATCAATCAATCTACACATCGAAGTCGTAGCAGTAGTAATAGTGTTTTTTAATATGTTTATTACCTTTGTTTGTTTTTTTCGACTTGTAATAATTTTTTTTAATCAAACACATGGGAAAAGTGCGTTGTTTTGTTATTCTGGACTTATTTTTGGCAATAGAATAACTTAAAAAACCGGTGGTTTTTTATGCATATATTTTCATAAAATAAAATTTATTTGCAACTTTCTTTTTTTATTTGATTTCAAACAGGCAAAAGATTTGCTGAAACGTTTTCCTGTCCATACAATTAGTTCTAAATGGGTTTCTTCTACTTTTTGTTGAACTAATATTTTGAAATCTGTTCAGGATGGATATATGATAATCCTGTTCTAGATAGGACACCCATTTCAAGCATTTGTCGAACGGAATCCAATGTTTGGATAGAATCCGATAAATGCTTTTGATTTTATATTAGCTAGATTTAAAGTTAGTACTATACTCGTACGCACTTTCTTTCAGGATCTTACGTACGAACATAAAGGTTACTCAGCAGAACTTCTCTCGCTTTGACAGTTACACATTAAAAATTTCAAGTTACTTAATAAACTTTTGCTCTTCCTAGTCCAATGTGTATCAAAAATTCTGATTATTAGAATTCTATTTTTACTTTTAATTTTTTTCAATTATTATTCCCTTGACTGAAAGTCTAGGGTCATATGAAATAAATGCGGGCGTCGGCGTCCGCATGTGACGGACGTACATACATATAGTGATCAGTGAGTGTGACGGACGGCTGTTAGGTCACGAGACCTAAACTGCACAGAGATACTGTAGCATCAGTATACTACTGCGTGTTTATATAGAAGAAACATTTCCTTTCCAGGAAATGTATTTCATATAGTCACTATCTCATCATGCCA
>CAJNOQ010002208.1:0-25670 GCA_905250885.1 Didymodactylos carnosus | reverse complement strand
TGCTGTGGGACTGTGGGATATACATTTATTTCATATATTTCAAATGTTTTGACACAAATATACAAACAAAAAAAAGCTGTAAAAATCTGCAGTTTCTCTGCAAAAAACCTGCAAAGGAACTGCAAAGGAACTGCAAAGAAACTGTAAAGATTTTTTTGCAGATCTGCATCAGATCTTTGGTCAAATCTTGGCACATCTGCAATGCAGATCTGCTTCAAATCTGCAGAATCTCTTTGCAGAATCTGCAAAGTTACTGCAAAGATTTTTCCAGATTTATGTTGCAGAAAAATCACCTGGGTGGAAAGCTGTCGGTAAACAATTTTATCATCTGCCGGCCCTCAGCAGAGTCTCGAAGAAAAATAACCGTAAAATCACTCGTATTTTCGGTGTCACTTATATAGATGAATGCGACCAAAACAAAAGGGTGAATGAAAGTAGAATCATTAAACCCTGTTAAGATCTTAGTAAGCTAATTTAAGGGGTGTGTACGATTTTTACTAAGCTTTCCATTAGGAAAAAGAGTGCAATTCAAAAGGTGGAAGAGATAAAAGATTTTTTGAATACATCAGAATATAGAGTAAAAAAACATTTCCCTATAATATAAGAGGTTTCACAGCTGTAAGCGTTCATTTATTTACATTCTGCATTTGTTCCTTTATTGTCTTTCACCGAACCTAGGTTCAGCTAATAGTGTGTTACTGAATGAGTACAGAATTCATCAAATTCTGTAATTCTTGTCATGAGCTTGAATCGATTAACTTTTCGAGATTTTTTAATGCATGAATATAATACGAAAGTATTTAAACTAAAAATTATAGAATCACTGGTTCGTGCAGCAATTCTGATCAAAGGAATCAGCCCCTCGCTGGAATTTCTAACTTTTCGTAAACATTTTTGCTATGACTTTCCTCCGCGGAAAATGCAGCAGCGACATAAAAAACTACTTTTTATGTCAACTTTTCGCTGTTAAACTTTCTCGGACACGACGGCATACACAAAAACATGAAAGGTTTGAATTTTTTCTCTACAAGACTATACCTTACAATCACGAGACGATGAAGGATGTTACGAGTCTAGACTCGAGCTTTAACCCTAGTGAGAAACTATTTGAAACTTACTCAGACCTTAATAAGATTTCGCTTACATTTGTTTAAGATCTTAGACAAAACTTACTCAGATTGTGAGACCCAAAAATTCTAAGAAGTCAAATCTAAGAAAGATTTGATAAGACTTTTCTAAGATCTTACTAAGATTATAGTGTCTAAGATCTTTTCAAGATTGGATAAGAATGTGTTAGGATCTTAATAGTAAGAATGATACTGTTCTTTTAGTAATATTCATTCGAGATTCGCAGAGAATTTTTGAATTTTTTAACGTATATTAACCAAAACAGCAGTTGAACAGTGTTGAAGAATGAACAGAAATTTCATACTTTCGAGTGTCCAACCATGGGTCTTGACCTGCATGTACAATCTCTGGAAAGTTGTTGAACATTTTTGAGAGAGCAAGTACTAGCAGAGTCCAGAAGAAAAATAACCATAAAATCACTCATATTTTCGGTGTTGCTTATATTTCGATCTTTTTTTGATAAGCTTTCCGCCACAGTTATAGCCCCCTGGCCAAAAAACAATCAGAATCCCTCTTTTTTATTTATCTTTGATCATTGTTTCAGCACTACTCTTTGCTGACTTATAATTTATCGTGCAAATCTTTTAGTTAAAGTATAATTTTGAGTCATCTGTCTTTTTCAAGTTCCTCAGGCTCCTCCGAAAGGTATTGGATCCCGAAGCAATCTATTGGCGTCATGTTATTAAACCAAATTTTTTTCATTGATTCCAATTATGAATAATTTAAGGATTGTTTCAATCAGCACCTTGAAAAGAATTACAACGAAATTTCTATAAGGTTAAGCTACACCGTGACTCTCTCCACATTTTTTTCTTAGCAATCAGTACATATTTATTGCTGATTTATCGTCTCTGTGTACGAACCCAAGGATTCCGATTATTCTTTGACCATGGGGGTGGGAGGTGGGGCATAAATATGACGGAAAGCTTATAAAAACAACTTGTCGAAAGTGATGGAGCGAAGAGAGAATGATTTTATGCACTTTAGTTACACTTTTCGTTCCGTTAAAATAAACCAGTCATACGTGAAATATTTCTTTACGGTGTCATATATAGTCATAAAACTGACCACTTTTGAGACCAAAAGATTCTGCTTTCGAAATGCAACAAGTCAGTGGATAATGTTTAGTTTTGTAGCAAGATAGAGCACATTCAAATGTTTTTGCGGAAAATGAAATTGTAAACACAGATTTTTTTTGTTTATGATTTAAAAAGATATAGATATGGTTACAAAACGTTTTTTGCTACAGCTCAGAATATGAGGAATTCTTTGCAATTACTGTTAGTGTGTTCGACTCAAAATAATACAGCATATAACAAGAAAAATACTGTTATATATCGCAATAATAGATTTTGAAGGAGTTGAAGTTTTACCTTAAGCTAAATAGTCTGTTAGACAAAATTTTGTGCCTCTTTTTAATCTAGAATGAAAGTCTGTAGCCTTAAAAAGTATCTCATTTAATCGAACTCACTCGTTAGATTTGTAGACTTAGTCAACCAACTATTTTCATACCTGTATAGAAATTGTTCACAACAGAAACATGATGCCAGTAATTGGATTCCAACAGTAATAATACAGTATAATTATAATTTAATAACTGAATATTTAAATAATTCTCTTCGGTAATTGTAGTTACTATAGATGGATATGGTTGATCATCTATAAGAGACAATAATGTATTTACTTCAGATCTTCATCTGTTTTATTACGTATGAGAAGGACAAACCTATTTTAAAGAATAATATCGTTTGTCTCAGTGATTTCATACTTTTTGGATAGATTTTCAACCAAAATACTATTGTTAGACTTTGAACTGCTTTTGGAAGTTTTTTCGAATATAAGGCAATATAAGATGAATGTTTTGATTGATGAAGCTCGTCAAATACTAGACGAGAATCTACAGCGTCAACTGAAATTGAAGATCTTTTAATAGATAATACCGTAGTGATGAAAAAAAAGACCAACCAACACAATGGTCACCATTCCAAAATTGTCCCACTTTGCATTCACACTCATAATAGACAAGTTTATCTACACATGTTGTTTGATGGTAATATTCTTTGTCACAGACATTAGAACCTAAAGTTTAATATTAGTTAGGTCAAACAGTACGATTATTATTTCGATTGCATAACTTTAATCGTTCTATAGGGTATAGATAGTGAATTTACTTTAGCAGTTTATAGCTAAAAAGAGTTCGAATTCGTATTCATTTGCGTTTTTTGACAGTTTAAAAATACTATTTCCGTTTGCATTATGGATATTTGTTTTAAGCATACGTTTTTGTTGATAATGCTCTTTGTTTGTCAACTATCTATAGTCTCAAAGGAGCTCTGTCCCTAGAGTATTTTTAATAAATCGCTCATCTTAATATTATCTGAACTTTTATCATTCGTATGGAATAATTTAATTGAGCATCGATATGAATAATTTATTTTATTTTGCGTTTTATTATTCCGTGATTATATACTACTAGCTCGTATTTGAACTTCTATCGTTTAGCATATTTCACCATGTTTTATATTCGTTCAAAGATATCATCTGTAGTGGAACTCAATTGGATAATCTTACGTTTTCTCTTTCTATCTTTTACTAAAACGAACCTTGAACAATTATTTTTAATGTTTTTTATTCTCTTGTTTTTGATGATAGATAACCGATGTTTTCTATCCCACGAAGGTCCTTCCCTTGTCAAATAAGAAGAATAGTCAATCCTTCGAATACGTACCGCTACAATTGTGAAATAAAAACAACAGTAAATAAAAAACGGCATTGATTTGAGCTATAAAGCTCATTATAGTGTACAATAATTTCACATATATCCATTCCAATGAATAATCCGTTGTAATCGATTTGTAGCAATCACCCAGATATTCAGAACATTTTATTATTTAGTAAAAACGTATGTATTCATTATTACTCTTTATTTTGATCATAGACGTTTTTAGGCGAGATGCCGACGGAGTTTATAATTTTTTTTTTAAAAAAATATAGCACACATCCACCATTTTCAGGCAAAACATCTCGGTCTTATGTTATATTTTTTTTTTTTTTTTTTTTTATTTTATTTGACAATAGGAAATACATCTGCATGATCGACTGATAGAAAAAAAATGTTCTTATTTTCTCAAAGATGAACTTTTTTTTGTATATGTGTATATTGCATTGCGACAAACATCATCGATGGATGTTTTTCTTTAATATAAAAGTATCCATTCCACACAGTAATAGTTTTCTTTTCTTGACTGTAGTTGAACGAATAATTCTTTCTTTTCTTTTCCTTTTCTTCGTTTAAAACTCCGAAATGACGATCGCACATATCTATCTCAACACCCAAACGATTTTCATTTTGTTCTTTTAAGATCTTCTAGTGAAATTGTATTAAAAACTATCGATAGAAGAAGATAAAAAAAATTGTTTTTTTTTTTTGTTTTGTTTTTGTTTTCTACTATTAGCAACACATTGGATTAAAAATCTCCTGTTCGAAAACAATGATCCATAAAATCAGACTATATTGCTAAAAAAAAAAAATTTTCTTATAGTTTCTTTTCGTTCTGACCATTAAATTATAAAGTCATAATTAAATTTTACATATAAGAGAATCGATATCATTTCGGTTCAGTATAGTATTCGAAGTTAAAAATATTCAAATTTTTTGTAAATCTTCATTATCTTCCGATGTATTCTTTCTTGTCTACCATATAAGAAAAACAATAAAAACTGGACATATTCAATACACATGTCGTTTTTCTGAATAGCGAACGAACGGACACTTCTATTTGAGATTTTCGCTATTCTCACATTATGATGTTCTTTCTCTTTTATTCTTTCAATAAATCGATCTATTTTCAATATATTATTTATGATGATAAAGTGTAGAAGTTTGAACTTTTTTTTCTCCATGTCACATAAAGATAAAAAAGGAAATCCCGATGTTGAGAGAGTATCTATGTGTCAAATTGAATTATATAAATCAAATCAACTATAAAGTCGATCATATTTTCTATCAAACTAGTTGATTTAAGACATATTTTTTTGTTCACATTGATCGTTTTCGACGCATTTTTTACAATAACGTAAATTTTATAAATAGAAAATTCTAAATTTGGGAGAAATAAAAATTGTGCATGTTCAATTATTAACAGAGAATATTAGAGTAATAAAAAATTGATTTATTATTCATGCACTTCTTAACTATATTGAATTCTAATCTCATAATAGATGTTTAATTACTCTTCCCAGTATAAGTGATCTATAAGAAAGGACACTTTCACATCACATAAAGAGCAAAGTTTTTTGGACAATCCAAAATCTCTTCTAGACTAAACGAAATGATAGTTTCATTTCCTCAAGAAATATGTAGTTGACACTGTTGATTCTATTCATTATTTATTTATACTCTTTCTACGTTAAACGGCATCTATATCTTTGCATAGACAAATATCAGACATAGCTCTATTTTGTAGTTTTACTTGACGATAAATAGAAATTAGTGTCATTACGTCATTATGACTGATACCAGTTTCTCCCTTTGAAGTTATCTTGGTCAGAAGTAAAAAAAAAGCTAGCGTTGAAATCGTTTGAGAATTATAGTTATTTGCTGAATCTGAGGGAAAAGGTTCGAATAGAATTAACGTTTTCCAGAATAGTACGACTGTTTACTTTCGAATCTGGTAACAGAGTGTCAGTTATCCGATCAACAAAATCACTATATTTGTGATCATTCAATCATTGATATATTTTTTTGATCGAGAACAAGCTATTGCTTGACTATTTATTAACACTAGAACGCCCGGAAATTTTCATGACCTAGAACACCCAAAGCGGTCATTTTGACCGTTACTGTTTTTTTTAAAAATTTTATACTTAAAAATGGTTCTGAATTGAAAAATGAATTAAAAATTCTGCAAAAAAATAATTTTTATGGGACAAATTAAAAGTTATGACATAATTTATTTTTAAATAAATTGTATACAGTTTGTTTTATTAAGGATAAAAATCACAAAACGGTCAAAATGACCGCTACGGGCGTTCTAGTGTTAAAGTGTAGTGTATGATAGCAAACGATATAAATTGATAAAATCCCTAGAGTTAGAATTATCTAAAATTTGTAACAAAGAACAAGAAAGAATATCCCGCCTTGCGACTATCATTAGTGATGTAGAGTATTGCCGAATGACAGTTTCAATAGTTCGATATCTGCTCTACAGTTGACAAGCTTCTGACATGGTCATTCATTTCGTTACTAGTTATCAACCACAATTCTGGACAGAAAGCTAGAATGTTATCAAGATTTTTTCAAGTCACTATCTAAACAGGTTTTATTTTGGTTACAATAATTGATCATATTAAAAGAGAGCATTGTGGGCGCATTTCTGTTTATGAGTAAACGTTTTTCTTTTTTTTACTCCTATTGTATTAAAATAAAGTTCAAGAAATCTTTTATGAACAATAGTTCTTTCAATATAAATCTGTTAGTTTAGTTGAGTCCATTTCTTTACATATTTTACTCACTCCATCAAAAATGTAAGATTAAAACAATTTTGAAATGATAAGAAATAATTTCTTAGGAAAAAAAAAGAGTGCATACGAACTGATGTCTACTGTGTCATTAATATTGATGTTGTAACTTTGAAGAGGACGAAAATTATTCTCCAAAAAAATTAGTATGTATTTTCGAAAGAATTATAAAAAAGTATACAGAATCAATTTAACTTTTTTCTGAAAAAAAATTGAAGATTCTATTTTTTGAAAGAATCACCTCATCGGACAGATCAGTTCTTTTCTTTCTTCTTCACTTCTTATATTTGTCTCTACGAATATAATTTCTTTTTCTAGTTTTATAACGAAAAAATAAAAAATAAAAATAAATTCATCGTATTTTTTTTTCTCGGGTTTTAAATCATGTCTGTCTGTATTCTAATTCTCTTAGGAAAAATGATTATGTCAATTATTATTATTACTATTATTATTATCTTTTCTTTTTTTTTTATTTCTTTTGTTTGTTTCATTTGTTCATATGTTCTCTAATCTAAAATAAATGTGACAACTGGAACCGCAATAACTCACTGAATGATTGTGCGAAGAATAAGAAGAAAAAGAAGAAAAAAAAATGTAGATTTTTTTCGAAAAGAATTATAATCTATAAAACAATAAAGTTTTACGGAAACAACTTGTTTTATAAATTTACGATAGTAGAAGATATATAATAGTTAAAGAAACAATTTATGAACGATAGTATAGGAAAGAAAAGAAAAAATATAGTAACGATAAATAGAAATAATAATAGTTAGCCAAATATAGTGCAGTCATCGTTTAACACTAATGTACACCGACTATTCTCCAGAGATGTTCGATAAAAACCATTATGACTTGATTTTAATATTTTGTAAATAAATTCTAATCAATGAAACTTTTCCACTACTCTGTTAAATAAAAACAAACAAAAACTCGTAAATGAGAGAGAATCCTGAAAAAAGTATCGAAAATAAACTCCTCTAGGATTCATAACCATTTGAATAATTTAGGATTGACGGAATTTAGGAAAACGTCGAAGAGTAAAACGCTGAAAAGCCAAACGTCGAAAGGAGAAGATTCGTTTCTGTTCCTTGAAAGAGATATTTTTTATTAAATCATATAGAGAAAGAGAGTAGAAGAGGAATGATAAGGCCAATAAATCGTGATCTAACTTTTCATTTATCCTGATCAACAACGATAATCCAGCCAGTAGCAATTTTTGCATTGATTTCTCTATTCAAAAATCATCCATTAAGTGTGTCAAATTATTGTTGAAAAGCTGCTGTATTTCTTTGATTGCTTTGGAGCTGATGCTCCTGCACCAAGTTGCATAGTGATGCATTAAGCGCCTGGATGAGGTGAGAGCTGGGTTGTGAATGATCCTGTTTTTCCTCTTTAATCCAAGACCGGTCCTCTTTCTCCTCTTTTTGAGCTAATTTTTCCCTTTTTCCTCTTTTTCTGGGTTTTTTTAGCAAATATACCAGAAATTCACGCTATATTTAGATCTGGAAGAAGTTTCAGATATATTTTTTATCAATGCCGTCATATGAAACAAAATTCAATCACTCGTGGTTACAGAAAACAGTAGATGAAGTACCTATGAGACGATGATTAAAGCGAGGTGCTAAGGAATCAACATTCGTATGTACATTGTGTAAAACGGGCGAATTAGATTGTGGGAACAAAGGATGGCAGTCGATAGTACAGCATATAAAGAAAGATAAACACCATGAAAAAATCCAGGAGTTGAAAGAAGATATCACATTCGTTAGCTATGCTATTTGAACAGTCAGATATGTGTCTTTGTTAAACTAATATAATAACTCTTTTTGCTGTGTTTTTCTTAGTTTTTTACTTGTGAAATACGGAAAAAAATACTTTAAGTAGGATGAAACCTTTTCTTCGAGAGTCTTAAGCCATTTTGACGTGCACATAACATTGTCAGCACCGTTTTTCGGCCAAAAAAATGGCTCTTCTTTCTGAGCCAACGCTTTTCTTAAAAAATTTTTAACGTTCCTCTTTTTTCTGAAAGGACCGCTAGGAAGCCAGGATGAGAGTGAGGTATTCATCGTTGCAGGTATACTGAATTTCATCATACTTTGCTTTCAATGAGTGACTATAATTGCGACGAGATTGGGGAAAGCGTACTAGTCCGACGAGAACTAATAGATAAAATACGTATATCTCTTTTCAGTGATTTTCAAGAAACAGAAACGAATCTTCTCCTTTTCGACGTTTTCCTTTCCATATTTTCCATCTTCCCATTATCCACTTTCGGCATTTGCCATTTCGGCATTTTACTCTTCAATATTTTCTCCTTTTTCTATCAACATTTTTCACTAAGATCAATAATTTAGCAAACTAAGTAATCGTTACTAATTTATCGTAGATATCGATTATCCATTAAACTTTTCTAAATATTTTTTCATTTAAATTTTAGTATAGTAATATGTCTAGATATCTGTGGATATTTTCAATTTATTTATTATTATCTAATGTATGGTCTCTAACGTCTGGTTTAAATAAAAAAATAATTTTAAATAAAAATTCTATAAATTCGAATCGAAAAGTATTTATAAATAAAAATGATATGGATTTAACTATTAGTCCGGCTAAAAATTATTTTCTCTATGCAAATGGTCTATGGTTAAATAAAACACAAATTCCACCATCTGAAACAAGTTGGGGTGAATTTACTATATTAGATAATAATATTAGAAAAAAATTAAAATTAATTATGGACGATTTAACATTACATAATAAAACTTATGTAAATGGTAGTCTTCAACAAAAAGTAGCTGATTTGTATATATCCGGTATACATATGGGAAAAATAAATAAATTAGGTTATACACCTATTAAATATATTTTGGATCAACTTAAAATAATAAAAAATTATACAGAATTAATTAATTTTCTTAGTGATATGTATAAAAATTATAATATGGGTTATTTATTTGATTTTTATGTTGGTGCTGATGATAAAAATTCTAGTGTTAATATGATTAATTTTCAACAGACAGGTATTGATTTACCTGAACGTGATTATTATTTTCGAAATGATCCAACATCTAAAATAATAAGAGAAAAATATCTTTTATATATTCAAAAAATTTTAAAATTAACTAATTCATCAAAAAATTTAACAGAACTTACACGAATGGCTGATGATATTTTATCATTAGAAACACAATTAGCAGCATCACATCGAACACCAAATGAATTAAGAGATCCAATTAAAAATTATAATTCTTTTCAAATAGATGATCTTCAAAAATTAATGCCAAATATAGATTGGCCAACTTTTTTAAAACATATAATGGTTAATATGACAACTATATTAATGGGACAACCAGATTATTATCAATTATTAGATCGTCTAATTACTACTCAACCATTGGATATATGGAAAAATAAAATAAAATTTTCAATTGTCAATAGTTTTGCATCTTATTTAAGTAAAGAATTTGCTGATGCAAAATTTGATTTTTATCAACGACTTATTAAAGGACAAAAACAACAACAAGAACGATGGAAAACGGTTATCACTACTATTGATAAAAGTAAATATTCAATTTTTTTTGTTTTTCTTTTGAATGATTAAAAGAGATGATTTTTTTTTTGTTTGTTTGTCACTTTAATTCTTGACAACAACAAAAAAGTTAATTTATTTTGTCTTTTATTTTATGTTAGGTATAGGTGATTTATTAGGTCAATTATTTGTACAAAAATATTTTCCATTATCTGCTAAACAACGAATGTTAGAAATGGTTAATAATTTACAACAAGTTTATCATAAACGTATTGAAAAACTTGATTGGATGTCCACAGAAACAAAAGAAAAAGCATTAGAAAAATTAACAGCTATTACAAAGAAGATTGGCTATCCTGAAAAATGGAAAACATATGATAGTGTAATAATTGATTCACAAAATTTTTTTTTAAATATTAAATCAGTATTAAAATATGCTTTTAATGAAATGATTGATAAAGTTGGTAAACCGGTTGATCGAACAGAATGGGATATGACAACGCCAACAGTAAATGCTTATTATAATCCGCTTAATAATGAAATTGTATTTCCAGCTGGTATTCTTCAATTTCCATTTTTTGATCTTAATGCTGATGATGCAATAAATTATGGTGGAATAGGAACAGTAATTGGACATGAAATGACGCATGGATTTGATGATAGTGGAAGACAGTATGATAAAGATGGAAATTTAAAACAATGGTGGACAAAAGAAGATGAAAACAAATTTAAGGAAAAATTAAAAGTTATTATTGATCAATATAATAAATTCAAAGTTTTAGATGATCAATATGTCAATGGTCAATTAACATTAGGTGAAAATATTGCTGATAATGGAGGTGTAGTCATTGCCTATAATGCATTTAAATTAACCAAACAAGGACAAGAAAACAATGTAACGATTGATAATTTCACACCTGATCAACGATTTTTTTTGTCTTATGCACAAATATGGAGAGGTAAAATGACAGATGCATTACTACTATCATTGCTAAAGAAAGATCCTCATGCACCAGCAAATTGCCGTGTGAATGGACCACTTTCAAATTTACCTGCCTTTTATCAAACATTCAATGTTACATCTCACGATGATATGTATAGACCATCAGAAATACGTGTAAATATTTGGTAATATATTTTGAAAAATGATTTTCTATTTTGCTCTTACAATCAGAATTAATTAACTCACGACGAGAATAAATATAGTCTCATCTTAACAATCCAATGTTCGCCGATCATATACGATCGGCACCGGTTTTTGATTTGGTTAATCCTATAACTTACTATAACAGCACAACTATTTACTATAACTGAAACTATGCAATATTGTAGAGCACAATTTCTGTATCCAATGTGATGACTTCAGACTGTGTACGGTCTTTCGTGTAAAAAATCCAGAGAATACTACTTTCCGAAGAAAATATATAAAGTTTGAAATTGATATTCTGTATTTTCTCTGTATTTTTGTACACGAAAGACCGCATACAGTCCAAAATTGAGAAGTCATCGGATTCAGAAAGTGTGCTCTACAATATTGCGCAGCTTCAGCCGGTCTGTGAGTCTAAAACTAATGGAAGAACAACATGTTAAAATTTCTTTTGTAAAATTTCACTCCGGTAGCAGAGTCGCGTAACTGCACTGACAGGAAAATAAGCCAGTATTTTGAAAATTTTGCACAATTCTTTTTACTAAAACAACTAATTTCAAAGTATATCTGCTGTTATTGCCTTGTATATCGGGTGGCCCAGCATAAATGGCCCTCATCGTATTTTGATTATAATTCCTTTTCTTTTCAATCCTTAGACTTAATTGTTTTTCCAAAAGATGCGCCGTCAAAGTCTTTACAGGACTTGGTCAAACTTGTTTCTATAAAATGTTAAGGAGAAAAATGAAACGAAGAATGCTCATATGATGAAAAGGACCAACTTTCTAAACTGAAAGAACATTTTGTTCCACCACTTTCATTGAGTTGGATAATAAAAAGAAGAGAATACGCTCATTTTATAGGCCTTGAAAAGCTCTATCAGTCAGTATTAGTTGCACAATGCAAAGTCAATCTTTAAGGCTTACATGGCCTTTCTCCTCGTTGTTATGCAGCATTTTCCAGAAGCTCCGAATCTGCACATTCAAATAGCTGGATTTTGCAAAGCATCAACGAGGAGAAAGTCGATGTAAGCCTTAAAGATTGACTTTGCATTGTACAACTGTGAAAAATCTAACATTCCAAAATTCACTTCAAAGTGACCAAAATCTGTTATTCTTCGGCAGGTGAATTTATGAAGAAAGCTTCAAGGTAACTTTCGCAGCTGAATCTGGTACAGGTGTCATTTCTCATCAAAATAAAAAAAGATCGAGGTAAAAGGATGTTATTTTGGCCTTGATGCTTTGCAAAATTCAGCTATTTGAATGTGCTGATTTGGAGCTGCTGGACAATGCTGCATAACAAGGCCAAAATAAACATCTTTTTAGCTCGGTCTTTTTTTATTTTGATGAAAAATGACACCTGTATCAGATTCAGCTGCGAAAGCTACCTTGAAGCTTTCCTCATAAATTCACCTGCAGAATAACAGATTTTGATAACTGAATAACAGATTTTGGTCACTTTGAGGTGAATTTTGGAATGTTAGATTTTTCACTGCTCACATAGATTTGAACGAATTGTGAACTGCATAAAGAGAAAGAGCGCACTTCAAAGCAGAGCCCTGCAGGTTACCAGCTTTTGGCAACCTATAACCTAACCTATACAAAATTTGGCAACCTAATCCTAATCTAACCTATGGATTCGATAACCTAATCCTAACCTACAGAAACGAACATAGTTGGCACAAAATATTGTCCAACCATTTTGCAGTCTATTGTCTTAAATAAGGCAATCAGACATAAAGAATAAGAACAAAAATGTCGTTAAAATCAGAAAAAGTTTCCATTTGAGCAAAAGTAGCAACTATTCGAAAAAGAAATAACAACCTACAACCGAACCTAACCTATAACTCTTGCAACCTAATCCTAACCTAACCTATAGGTTAGGTTAGATTAGGTTAGGATCAACCTGCAGGGCTCTGCTTCAAAGTACTCAAAAATATCTTCACTTTTGTTTCATTGTCTTTAGAGTTTCTTAAAATATTTCAAAATTTGTAAAATAAAATAGCTTAGAAAGTTGGTCCTTTTCATCATGTTCAGTATTCTTCGTGTCATTTTTCTCCTTAACATTTCATAGAAACAAGTGTGATTAAGTCTTGTAGAGAACTTGACGGCACATCTTTTGGAAAAATAATCAAGTCTAAGGATTGAAAAGAAAAGAAATTATAATCAAAATACGAGGAGGACCGTTTATTCAGGGCCACCTCGGCCTGTCCAGTTAACTCTACCTGCGTATATAATTCAATAACGTTTTTGGTGATTTTGTTTTATTTGCAGAAATTTTTCAAAAACTCAGAACTCAAAAGTGTCTGAGCTATTTTGTAGACAATTCAATTCTCTATCGACTTACCTGGTTTTGAAAAGTTTTAGCGAAAATCTCTTGGTTAGGAAATTCAAAACACTGAGAACTACTTTTTGCATATCTTTTTTATAAATTTAGTAAAGCGGCTCTCATTGTTGTGAATTTCCTAACCAGGAGATTTTCGCTAAAACTTTTCAAAACCAGGTCAGAATTGAATTGTCTACACAATGGCTCATTCACTTTTGAGTTCTGACTTTTGAAAAATTTCTGTAAATAAAACAAAATCACCAAAACGTCACGGAGTTACAGTTAGCTGGACAGGCCGACCTGATATTTTCGGATACTCTAGAAATAAAATGTCAAAGAGTACCTCTACTGACCACAAACATTTGAAGAAATATAATAAAGCTCTACAGATTTTTTGCTAATTCTTTCACGAATTCATGAGAATTCTATAATATTATTGCGCATTGACATTAAAAACAAACTAATACAAAACAAATGAAGCAAGAGAAAGATGGTATTTTGATTTATTTTCATTTTTGATTCCTAATTAATGATATTCCTTAGCTACAAATAAGAACGTGCAATAACTCAAAAATCTTCTTATTGAACCGACTACTAAACGCATAACACTAATTAGAAGATTTGATTATAAATTGTTAAAATGAGTGCAAATATTGGAAAAAAAATCTAATCGGGTAAAGCAGTAGGAAATAAATATGAATCAATGAAGTATAAAATTGCTCGAAAAATCATTATTTATTTAAACTTTAACAAAGTATAAAATAAGAATGAAAGTGTTCAACTTCTTACAGAAGTCATCATCGATAATTCTGACGATTATAAGCAATGTCTTTCCATTATTTGTTTTTTATAACCGATTTTTTTAATCTCTTTTCTTGGCTCTCATTGAAGACGCATTATGGATATTATATGTTACTTATAGAAGTGCTTCTAGAATAACACGCTTGTTAGAATCTGTTTCATTGTCGCGAAAGTCATGCACTAAATACATGGGATATTGATGAGTTCAAATTAATCGCATATTCTGATTGCATTTTTTTGTCTCGTTATATGATTTACCAAATGTCTCATGAGTAGTGGATAAACTTTCTTTTATCACTCTACGCCGCCAGTTGATTTCAAAGCAAAACTTTTCCACATTGTCGAGGTCCAATGTATGTGAGGTATTTTAACTAACATGTTGTGCGAATTTCGAATTTTTTTGTATTACTTTTTTTTCATCTTTTCCTAATGTTCCATCATTCGAATATTTTTCCCTATTTCTGTCGCACCCATATATAGAGTCAATCGCCCTAATTTGATCACGTCTTTGTTTCAATTTTAGTATTTTATTAACAATATCACGAATTAAATAAATATTAGAGCTGTTTAATACTTCATCTACTCGTAAACATTGGGAATTCTATAAAGATCTTCAAGGTTTTCTTTTTCTCTGAAAAAACTCAACAGGTTAAAAATACTCAGGTTAGTTAAGCAAATGGTGTTTGAAAGCTAATGAACAAGCTAAACTAACATATGTTCTTCTCGACTTTTCCTTGACGCTTATGACTAATGCTTAATGTGGATTGCAAACTTTGTACACAACACTGTTGCCAGAGTTTCTACGGTTCTAGGATCCATTTGGAGTGTATTCGGCAGGGTCGGACTTGTCCCGATTTGGTCTGCAGTGAAGTTCGCATGCTATTCGTTTTTCTTGCGAAAAATCGTGCTTTATACCATATTATCAGCGTTGTATGGTTATTGTTTTTGCAAAATTCCGACGGGAACCACATCATATCATCTAATATGAAAGAGGAGCGAAAAATGACATATCCGTCTAAAAAAAGATATTCTTCAGTTTCCAAAGAAAGAAAAAATCAGTTTTTCAAAAATTGAAGAACAGAATTGGAGTTCTCTATTTAGAACAAATGAAGAACAAAGTTTCCATTGATGTTTCAGTTCTTGGAAAAACTAAAGAGCACCTTTTTTTAGAGTGATATGTGAGTTTTTTAATCTCAATTCTCCCCTCTCACTTAAAGAGGATATTGCAGAGCCCTTCTACAAATACGCAGACTAAAGAGCATGCATGGTTTTCTAACATATTGTAAAAAACAGTAGAGCGTGAGTTATAATTTAACTCTTTTGACTGAATCTGGTCATCAGTTCTTTTCAGAAAGAGGTGGAACTGATACTATTGTTCGGTTGTTGAAGAGCTATAGTGATCAGTTTTTTTACCAGTTCTTAAAATTCCAAGGATTGTTGTTAATGCAGCTAGCACTGACATGAAAACCTCGTAAGAGCAGTGAAAAATAAATATGGTTGTATGGCCTACTCATGGAGAAATTTTAATGTATAAAACGGTGTGTACACCCGTCAATATCATGAAATGAACTGTGGTCTCACCTGAACATCATAAAATGGGATCGTGCAGTTGCAACAAAATTTTGCCATGAGTAAGATAAAAAAATAGCTTCGTACAGTTCAGCTTTGGCAAGTGTGATGAAGTGACACTTTTTCCACACACTTTGACTATAACTTTTCTCTGAAAATAAAATAGATAATGACTTGGTTCTTGCGTCATTTTGAGTGTTTCTGCCCTTGGTATCTACCATACAATAAAAAGTCAACTCATGACTGCTTCGCGTTCAGTTTTTACAGAGAAAATAGCGGGCGTTATGCAGTAACATTTTTTGATCCCTAAAATTCGGGGCTGTTTCTTTCTCTACTTTTCTCTGCAAATGGTCTACCTTTTTCAAAAAACGAAGAAAAGTAGTTTGTAGAAGACACTTTGAACTATCTGCTGCTAAAAAGAAAAGTATGAAAAGATTATGTTTTCATAGAAAAAAAGTCATTTTTCTTCGTAACGGAGTGACAATTTTCGTTACCGAGTAACGCAGCCTTTTTCGAGAGTTTTTTCAATTACGAAAGTGATGGAACTTTTCTAATTTGAGCAGTTCTCTATAACATCACACAGCATCATTCCACTATTGGGGAAAAAAACTGAAAGAATTTCTGTAAGTCCTCTTAAAAAAATTCGTAAAAATTTGTTTTGTCTGTAAGCCAGTGTTTCGGAAGTTAAACATTCAAAAAAGTAATGCAGTTTGTAGAGAATTCAATTCTCTATCCGACAGACTTGTTTAATATCAATAATATCTGGCAATAACCATATCTCATCTTCTATCGTTTTGATCAAATGCTTCTCGTTCTTTGGCATTTTAAATAAATCTCTCTATATTAGGCATCTTGCTACAATAACATTTATAGCGTATAGATGAGAAAATGTGTTCACCTTTCCAAAAAAAATTAAAGCACTGATACACATCCATGTCTACTACAAGAACGAAGATAATTATGATACAGTGAAGGCTATAGGATATTTTTCATGTTTTAATCAAGTTGGGTATAGTATGCGAAAATTTTGCTTGTGTAATTAAAATCAGTTTTAAGATCTATAGGTGTACCTTCTGTTTTTCATACTTCTGAACCAATTTATGGATTATAAAAATAATAATTCTTGTCAACAACATGAAGAAAGCAGTTTTCGATCTTGCAAAATGTTGAAAGCTATAATTTTTCTATTAAACAAGTTCTAAAATTACCAGTTTTGAGATATTTGACTGTTATATAACAAATTTCGAAAAGGTTTATCTGTGAAGATCCGAAAAGATTGAATTATATTTTGGTATTGTTGATAATTGTATGGTGAGTGTTTTTAGAGTGCACGACATTTTCTCAATTCAGTGTTGAAATTATACAGCTTCAAAGAGGTATAATACTATAATCGTAAATTAAAATCAATATATCCAAAGTGACTTTTTAATACAATGAATCAACAGTAAACTTTATTTTGCAATAATAGACAATATGTCGTCGTTATCAATGATTTTACAAGCTTCGATTGATAATTTATACATTCAACGCCACTTTCGTTCTCCGTTGTCTGATAATTGAAAAAGTGTTGGAAATTTTATACTCGAACGATTAACATTAATAAAACAGTTTTTACTTATTTTTTCCTTGTATTCAATAGCACAATATGTACGATTTTTCTTCATTTACCCTAGTGAATGTACTTGCATATAAGTACTTTCTCAGATACCCTCGCAAGCTTTGTCTAACGTACTTGGCTTTTTTTTGCAAGTAAATGAAGTACTTCAGTTACTTGATCTGTTTATCAAGTACTCGTCAAGTGAAAACACTTGCCCTGTTCCGATAATGCATGCCGAGCACTCGCAAAAATTGGCAAGTAAGCAAGTACCCATCCGCAAGTACATTCACTAGGGTATCCTTAAACTGTAAAAATATCATATAAAGATAAATACTATTCGTCGTTTCTAAGCTATCCGAGATTTTGACCATTGTCACAGAGTCAATTTATGTTCAAGACTCTCTGAGCAACAATCAAAACATAGACGGCTAATGGAATCCATACTTGCTTACCTCAAATATTCGAATACGATTTTCACTAATAAAAATGAACTAACTGTTTTAAGTAGATGATAGTTCATTCTTGAATAAATGAAGTTCACTTTATGGCTTGCTTCGAACAATATATAGTGAAGGGGCTGAGTGTAAGGCACCTGACGCATCTCGATACACATATACATACAGACAAAGAAATGAAAAATGATTTGAAGAAAGATACAATATGTTAGCGATATTAAAGAAAAACGAAAAAAAAAAATTGTCACATTTAGATTTTCGTGTAAATAGAAAAGCAGAGAACATAGTTATAGGTTTTTTCAGAAAAGTATTGTATTCTGTTGGTCACAGATGCGGGATCTATTCAATTCAAAAAGAAAAAAAAAAGAGAATAGATAGATCATCTGATGCGCATATTGATTATTAAAGAAGAAAAAAAATGAGAATATTCCAATGAGCAAAAAGAAACATTTGATTTGAATAGTCTTTATTAGTTTTTCGATACTACCCTATAAATGAATGAAATGTCCATAATCATTTTTCTTAAACAAAAAAGGAAACAACACATACACCAAATGGTTTTTTTCCATTGTTTTTTCTTTTTTTTAAATAGCATTAGGTGTTCTTGCAAGAGAAAGTAAAGCAAATATATTTGATTCTTTAATTGTTGTAGAAAGATATACTTAAATCGTCATTTAGCAAGACTGACTGCAACACGATCATAGATCCATTGTTCCCTTAAAAAAAAAACACATTTTGAATTCATCTACAAATCGTTTATATTAAAATAAGCCATGAATAATATTCAAATACATATATTTACACTGACGAGGGATCTTCTGGAGGTTATAAATCGCTTTTGAACTCAGACTACTTTTATCTTGTAGATCTCAATGAGTAGTGAAATACCCTAAGCTGGTTTGCGCCCATGGTACTTTATTGCTAAGATACTGGATTTTTAGTCAGTTTTTGCCTATAGATTTTGGATTTCGAGCAAAATTCGACTTCCGAATTTTGATTTCAAACTTGCCACACTTGTAGTCCATGGTCATAGTAGTATGACGGAAAAATATTCAATGCTGATGAATTTTCCTGCCTTGAGATATTGAGACCCGAGTATTTCACCAGAAGGTAAGGGTCAGATATTCGAGTCTCAATATCTCAAGGCAAGAAAATTTATCAGCATTGAATATTTTTTCGTCATACTACTATGACCATGGACTACAAGTGTGGCAAGTTTGAAATCAAAATTCGAAAGTCGAATTTTGCTCAAAATCCAAAATCTATAAGCAAAAACTGACTAAAAATCCAGCATCTGAGCAATAAAGCACCATGGGCACAAACCAGCTTAGGGTATTTCACTACTCATTGAGATCTACAAGATAAAAGTAGTCTGAGTTTAAAAGCGATTTATAACCTCAAGAGGTTTCCTCATGAGCGTTATACTAACTAATAAACAATTGAGAGATACATACAAACTAGAGTCTGAAACGAATCAGGAAATTCTGATTTGATTTGATTCGACTCGAGACAAGTGTTTTAAATCCTAAATTGGTTCGATACAAACGCATGTAAATTGACCAATAGTTAGACAACAGGATACTCATGACAAATTATTGTTGTATTTTTGAATTCTGAACGAACATCTCTCCATTTTTCTTGTGGTAAAGCACGTTCCGACAATATCAAAAATAATTATTTTGAATGTATACTTCGGGAGCTAATTATGTGTTCAGAAATATTCTATCGCTTTTAGTCTGCTGGCAGTGAGCGAATCTTTGTTATCACCAAAAATTTAGGCTGTAACGATAAAAATTTTGGATATTTTTTCATTATGACAATAATCACTTCAAATTGAAAGATTAAACTTTGGTTTACTTACTAGTTTATAAGGCAGAATTTTCTCTGCCAACTAGACGATCTTAGATTATTTTTGCATTGCAAAAGCTGGTCAAACTTTTAATTTTACCAAAAGTCTGCTTTGTGAAAAATTGTGTTTTTCCCGAAATGCTTTTTAGGTAAAAAAAGGATGTTAAAAAAAACGCGAATAATTTCCGACCGTTATGTCATGTATCCTATTTTAATACCTGTTTGTGTAGAGAACTGTCTGTTCTACAATACAGATTTTCTCTTTTTACAAACTTAGTTTTTAGGGCACAGCAAAGATTCGCTCATTCTGAGGAGACTAAAAGCGCTAGAAAATTTTTGAACACACAGTTCGAAAGCTCTTTAGACGTAGATTCTCAACAGATTTTTTTCGTTTTTTCAAAATGTATTTTATCACAAGAAAAATGGCGAGATATTTTGTCCAATTACTTTTGCATCGTAGGTTACGCAAAAAGAAGGATAATAATCTACACTCACGCATTCCAATTAAGATCCCTGTTTATATCATAGTAACAGGCGCAACAAAAGAACTAATATCAATGACGAAAGCGTCACCCACGATGATCTGGAATATTTGGACCGACGGCATTTTTTTCTCCCGTAAGAGTGTATTTTAGAGTTAATTGTCTCACACAGAAATTGAACTAAATTTTGTACAGGTTTTGAAATCTATCGCCATTCCATAGCCAAGCTTTTTAACAACTATTTTGTTAAAACTAATAATAGCATTTTAACGCCATTAAATATAACTCTATGGTGGTTATGTGAGCACAATACCATTTATCTTGAATATAGACTTGTCAGCTTTTTATTCGAGTACAAAATATCATTTTGATTCAAGTTAATAGAAAAAACAAAACAAAACAAAAATAACAATAAGATCAACTAATTTAACCTCAATCACTATCTTCTCCACTGTCGTTAAAAACAATTTTTTTTGCTTGTGATTTTTGTATTCGACATTGATCGAGCTTCGAACGACTTGCTTCCCATGATGGATGTATTGTAGTAGACGGTACTCGTTTAACTTTTTCTAAACACACACACACATATGGTTAAAACTAAAAATTTGTTAATCAAATAAGAGCCCTTACCATTACTATAACCATTATTATTTTGGATAGATGGTTTATTTAAACTTTGCTGTCTTCTATTATTTTGGATAGATGGTATATTTAAACTTTGCTGTCTTCTATTATTTTTCATACTATTGTTTTGTTTTGCTAATGTATCAACAAAATAGGATTGTTCAATTGAATTCTTATCACCAACAGAGGGATAGGAACTAGTTGTTTTTATTGTCTGATACGTTATTTTATGTGTTCCATTTAAAAAAAATGGATCAACTAAAGGAGTTTTATCTGTCGCTATTTCATTTAAATTTTCGACAAGTGATTTATTCATACTCTCTTCTACATCATCAGAGGAAATTTCATCGTCCATAGTGGCTTCAGCCAATGGTTCCATTGTATTATTTTCCAAATCGATTATACAAACAACAGATTGTTTACTTATTGGTTTTGAACGAAAAAATGGTTCAGTCTTTTTCTTCGGTTTTTCTTCCTCTAAATCACTCTCAATTTTCTTTTCTTCTTCACTGTTCACTTCTTCCTCTTCTTCTTCTTCATTGTTCACTTCTTCTACTTCTTCTTCATTGTTCACTTCTTCTTCTTCTTCTTTAGCTATTTTTGTTTTGATTATCTTCTTTTTCGATTTTAGTGGTAGTGATCGTGATTCTAATAGTTCACTCTCATTTTCTAATTCATCTTGTTGACGTTTTAATTCAGATTCAATTTGTTTAAAATCATTTGCTTTCTCTTTCCATGCACGACGTTTAGCACGACGTGATTTATATTGAATTAATAGACGTTGCCAAGATTCTTTGAAATCATCACTCGTTTTCAATTTCATAATGTCTGTTTGCAATGATGATTCAGTTGATAAACGAATAAGTGAATGTTGTTTAATATCATTTACACTTTCCTAAGAAAAAGATAAAATTAATTAATTTCATTTATCAATTAATCAACAATACTATCTAAAATCTTTTTCTGATTCAAAAAGCATAAATGATATTTGTTATTGCTGTACCTTATGTTGTTTTAGAATACTTTGAAATGTTCCTTCATTTTCCATTGCAAATAAAACAACATCTTTAAGTTTTAATTTCTAAAATGATAAACAAATTGTTTTATATTCAATTTAAAATAAACACACTCTTACTTTGATGTTTCGAATCTCTTCAATGAAACGATTAATTTTCTTTTCATTTCGTTCATGATTAGCATTTTCATTATTAACACTTTAAAAAAAAATGATACCAAAAATGTCTATAGATCGATTTTCTTTCTCTATACATAGGAAAAATACAATAAAATAAATTCCTACCTACATCGTCGTCTTTTTTCGCAATTGTTCAATTTGTCGTGTTAACTTTCGAATTATTCGTACACGACTACGTTTAACAGCTTTTTGTAACGCAATAACCTTCAAACAAACCCCAAAACTGTCACATGATACTGTTTAAAAGACACAAATACACATACTTTATTGTTGAATGCAATAAGTTCCATTATGTTTAATCCAATTTCTTTATCTAGAAAGTATATTAAAAGAAAACACATGATTATTGTACTTCTCCCCAAAATCTATTTGACTTTAGGTTAGAAAATGTGTAGAAAATTGAGCTTGTTAACATCGTACACAAAATCAACTTTATTCAAAGCAGAACATTTTTTAACACAAAAACAAGAATAGATAAAATGAGTGTTAAGTTCAATACTTGGTAGTATAAATGAATTAATTCACTGTATTCATATATAATTCACATATAAAAATCCGTAAATATAAAAATGGCTAGATAAAACGTATTTATAAATATAGATAGAAAAATATTCTCTCATTTAAAAAATACACAAAGATGATATTGTAAAATATGGAAAGTTCACAGATAAATATTATAAATAGAAGATTGTACTATACCATTTCAGGTTATTAGGACAAAATGCATTTTTCTATATGCATGATGCATGATCAAGCAAATCCTATATTTTATCTTTCGAACAATTAATTGATTTTTGAACTTCAGGAAAATAAAAAGGTATAGACGTAACAACTGCTTGATAAACCGTATTGTTCAGGTTAGATAATCAAGATTCAATGCTTTATTTCAAGTCATATTTGTTTCAAATAGTTATACTTTTAGCGAAAATGCAATAAAAAATATAGCCAGTGTCGGTTACAATGATGAAAAACATTATTGTTAAATGGAAAAACTATCCATCAATATCCATTCTACGAAAAAGGCGTTGTCCTGCTTAAAAAAATCTAAAATCGTTTGGAATATCCAAACACGAACAGAAAATGAGCTATTCTGTTAATTCTATGATTGATTTCCGCTTGACATCGAATAATATCGAATGAGTAAAATGTTCTTTTCAACATCATGGGAAAATTTACATAAGAATTTAAATTCACCATAAAAAGTAACGTTCTTTCGTTCATGAAAAATTCCGAGTGCGGAAAGCACTTTAGAAAACTAAATTGAAAAAGTATTTCACAGTATTTTTTATCTTTCTACAAATATAAAGAAAGTGGAGAATACGAGAACGTTTCAACATGATCAATACATCTTATTATACAAATCAAGACGTTGGATAACTTTGAGAGTATCTTCCTCCATTGAAAGGTACACAAAGTAGAAAAAGATGTGTGACAGAATTACACTTAGATAGCAGAGTCATGTAGTTAGGTTGTACAACTTCCGAGCAGAAAAGAGAGAGCAAATACTGTTAGTTTAAACTGTTTTTATTTAGAATAAGAAACAACTAGTAATGATCACAAGCGAGTGGGGAAGCACTCATGATAGTGACCATTATTTTGTATAAATGAAAAGCAGAATATAAGCAACAACAAAAGTGAAAAACTAAAAACGACGAGGGAAAACGAACGGAAATATAAGAAACATCAGTTTCGCATGAACCTTGTTTAGAAATCAGTATAAGCTGTAGTTGTATGAGGAGACAAAGCACATCAGAGGTGGGGAGAAACGATCAAAACTATTTTTTCTTTTAACTTTTGCTTAGGCAGGTAGAGTATCGTTTAAAATCGTCTTGTTTTATCAATAAAACAAACAACAGCATCATGAATTTCTTTCATTTCATTCAGACTTAAAGATTTTGCTAATAGAAAAAGATCTAATGTTACCGCACCTAAATGATTAATTGAATCAAATAGACCTTTCCTGTCTGTGTTGTACCGCGAACAATGAAAAAAGTAATGGATCAAACTTTCTCTTCTATCGCAGCCACACAAATCAGTATCATCGCTTTTTAAAATATTTTTCTCGTTTAAACATTGTTTTCAAGGAGGACGATGAACTCTGCATCTTGTGTAGGCTACCTCCAAACGACGGGGAACATTTATACGCAAACATTTTTTTATATCACTACTTCCATTTAAAACATGAAAATAATCATTTAATTTTTGCTTGAAAAGATGTATCTTAAAAACTGAGCTAATCGCAGTTGAAATAAGCGTTTTAATATAAGCCTACGATTTTTAGTAAACAGAATAGTTTTACTTTTTTTAACATTAAAAGAAAGTAGCCGGGTATCAGACCTATCAGATAAGCGCTTCAGATCTTTATTAAGAGAATCTGTCGCCGTCATAATGTCAGAACCTTTACTAAATAAACAAGTGTCATCAGCATACAACTTGCAAAGATTCGCCAAGTTATCAGAGATGTCATTGATAAATAACAAAAACAAGAGTGGCCCCAAGACTGAACCTTGAGGCACTCCAGCATTTACCACCTTCTCAAATGACACTGCTCCTGAAAGAACAGTAACAATATGCCTTCCAGAGAGATACGACTCGATCCAACACAACATGGGTTCCTTAATACCATACCCCTCCAGTTTATGTAGCAAACCACGGTGCCAAACTGAATCAAGCTTTGCTTATATCTAAGAAAACACCTTGAACGAAACCATTATTATCCACTCCTTTGTTTATATAGTGGATAATCTCATGCAGCTGATTGATTGTCCTATCCCGTTTCCTAAAACCTGACTGATGACAACTAAGCAAATCATTCTTTGTTAAATATTCATAGACTTGGTGATGTACTAGACGCTCGCAGACTTTCGAAAGCGCAGGCAATAGTGTTATAGGACGATAATTTGACATTAAGTGCACGTCCCCGCTCTTAAAAAGCGCATTAGCATATCCTGTTTTCCAACACGTTGGAAATATACCAGAAGAAAAAGATTCATTTAGCAAACTTGCTAAGGGAGAAGAAATAACAGAAGTAAGCTCACGAAAAACACGATTACTTAAGCCTGGAGCTCCAGCTTTACTTATATTCAAGCATGAAAGAATTTTAAAAGCATCGTGATCAGAGACATAACACTTATCAAAGGCTTTTTTAGTACGACTCGGAAAAACTGGAACCTTTCTTTCATACAATTTTTTTTCCATAGAACAGGTATTCGAAAAATATTAATTCAACATTTCAGCTTTTTCTTGAGCATTTTTTACTTGTTCACCATTCACATTTTTCAACGATGGAACAGACGAAGTTTTTTGTCTTCCTATGATGTGCTTCACCAAAGCCCACCACTTTTTGGAGGAAGAGGGACAAATACACTTATTACACCCCCCTCATATATCGACTATTTCAGTTTAAATAGCCTCTGCGGAGTTCACTGAGTGCATTCTTAACAGTCTCTGATC
>CAJNOQ010002207.1:0-25671 GCA_905250885.1 Didymodactylos carnosus | reverse complement strand
CTCGTGGGGGGGGGGGGCGTGCAGTGTGAGAGTGAATTCGAAAAGCAGTTTTTATGAATAGCTGTGGTGGATCAAGTTGTATATAATGAGTGACATGACTTTAGAATGATTGGAAGTGACAAACATAATATAGCGAAACTTCGTGTTTGAGATAGTGTGCCTGCGTTTTGTCCTTTTTGTCCTTATTGTCCATATTGTCCTTATTGTCCTTTTGGTTCCTCTTGTCCTTATTGTCCTTATTGTCTTTTTTGTCCTCCTTATCCTTCTTGTCCTTCTTGTCCTTCTTGTCCTTCTTGTCCTCCTTATCCTTTTTGTCCTTTTGGTTCCTCTTGTCCTTCTTGTCCTTATTGTCCTTATTGTCCATATTGTCCTTATCCTTTTTGTCCTTTTTGTCCTTTTGGTTCCTCTTGTCCTCCTTATCCTTATTGTCCTTATTGTCCATATTGTCCTTATTATCCTTTTTGTCCTTTTTGTCCTTTTGGTTCCTCTTGTCCTTCTTATCCTTCTTGTCCTCCTTATCCTTATTGTCCATATTGTCCATATTGTCCTTATTATCCTTTTTGTCCTTTTTGTCCTTTTGGTTCCTCTTATCCTTTTTGTCCTCCTTATCCTTATTGTCCTTATTGTCTTTTTGTCCTTTTTGTCCTTTTTGTCCTTTTGGTTCCTCTTGTCCTTCTTGTCCTTATTGTCCTTATTGTCCTTATTGTCCTTCTTGTCCTCTCTATCCTCCTTATCCTTGTTGTCCCCTCTATCCTCCTCGTCCTCTCTATCCTTCCCGTCCCCTCTATCCTTCTCGCCCTCTCTATCCGTGTTACCGCATGAGAGGGTAGAAGGACATCTTCGATTTTTGACCTTGCGGCAAATGCAAACTCACCACAGTGTCATTCTAAATGCTTATTACTATCATTGAAACGCCTAAATCAGAAGAAAAATGAATACCACGAGTCAATGAAGCATCATATTTGCGTAATAAACGAATCGCAATCATGTTAGCGTGCATGTGTATTACCTACATTTTATTGACGTTACCCCCTAGAAAAAATTTTCTTGAATTCTGATAAGAATCTTACCTGATTGAACGATGATCTTATCCGAACACGTCTCTGAAGAAAATGAATAACGAATACTGTTCTTGTGGAAAATGAATGTCAATTTTTGGGTTTTTATAAAAATTCTCCACAATTTTTTGTAAATTTTATCTAAAATCCTCATTTATTAAGTTAACTATATGCACAACTTTACATCAACGAAATTTACAGTGTATATTTTCTTAAAGGTCTAGATGATCGCTAGAATGAAACTGAAACCATATTATTTCAACATTGACTTGGTGCAATACCATCGGATACTCGACAATTGGTTCTAATTATTTACTTTGAAAAAGTTCCTGAAGGAAAGCATAATGTTGCTGTTTTGGATAATGTACGATTTTCTATTAGAAGAAAAACATGATTTAGACGTGAACAGATACTATTCCTTTCGTTGTGAGGTATCTCAGAAATCAGTTCTCTTTTCCAGATATTATACTGCAACAATACTTCGGTGTGAAACTAAACATGACATAGGCGTAACTACAGGGAGGGGGAAATAGCTCAATGCGCTCTAAGCATTGGTCCAATACACGAAGTGTTTTTTGAGTGTTCAGCCCAAAGCTTTTTCTTCATCTACCGATCCTGAATAAAGTTTGTGACATGAAGGCGAAATAATGTGCTGCTAATTCAAAAAGACAGCATGATGTTTGTTTCCCTTCTTTCTGGCGTGGTTGGATAGAGCTCATCGACTTAGCTAAGAAAAGCCAATTAAGATTTTGGTTTTTACCAAGAATCTTAATTAAACCTTAAACAGTTATTCAACTTGTCGTAAGTCGCCTGCGAGTTACGGCAATTTGATATTTATTAGGATGAGTCTATTGACAGCACCATCGGAGGTGTGAGCAGTGGCTATTGACACCACTAAGAGGTGTTAACAATGGCTACTGACACCTACTGGAGGTGTCATCAAGAGTTATTGACATCTCCAACCTCACTGGCAGTAATAAAAGGACGAATTAGATCAGACAAAAAGATCTGCAGCTGTTATAGACAGTTTTTTAAGATTTCAAAGGATTTTCAATGATCCTGGATGATTTTTAAATATTTCTGATGATTTATATCAACTCGACGAAACTTCCAATATTTTAATAGCTGATGGGATCGACCGCTCATATCTTTGTTGGTTATATCAGGGTCTGTTCTATTATTTTTAAACCAATTTGCATTCCGTACTGCAGAAAACTGGAACCAACAATAAACTTGGCAAAGAACTTTGAATATGGGTAATATACTCTTTTTTCATAATAAAAAATCTCTCCAATAATGAGTAAGAAAAGGAAGTGATTGTCTTTGTTGTCGATTGGCTAAACCCATCCTTACCTTTATCAGCCATGCGTGACAAACAAAGACACATTTTTCTTGTAAGTGCGTCATGATTAAGCATACACTCCTCTTTACGAAGGGAGAAATTCAACTTGCATTTGTTTACTCCAGCGGGGGTTACCCATGCATCGGAATTAGTCAAATCCATTTTATCATTAGTGACTAATCTTCAAGTACAAAGCTCAAGGTAAAGTATACGAATTTCTATAAATGACTAATAATAAGCGACTTTTGGATAATAAGAAAATAGAACAATGAAATAGTCATTTTACATCTTAACAGAAACTTGTTTTCTACCCTATTAGAATCGCTGATTCGAAGGCAAAAATTTCTTTGTTTTCAAGTTGAATTTATTATTTTGTTTAAAAATGATGTAGCAAGTGAGAAGCCTTTTTTTAAAATGAAAACTGAGACTTATTGTAGGTTTTTCTTATTATTGTCAAAACTAGAATGTTCTTTACACACAAAGACAACGTTTCTATAAAACCTTTAGTTTCAGATGAATTTATGGAGATAAATTCCTCAAACTACTAACTGTCGAGCTCATGTCTGTTTGTTTTTCCGTTGACACTATTGTCAAGTGTTGGTCATAAATGAGCTATACACACTTTGAAAAAAATTTCTTTCTGGCATGATATCATATTTTTACGTTTAACATTCATAAGTAGATTTCTTCAGTAGTAGAAAGTCAAATGAAATAATAATCAAATTCAAGCTGTCAGTCAAAGATCCAAATGGCAATGTTATCCTTTTGTCAAGATTACAACGAAGCGAACTGTGTCACTGTCTATGGAACTCTGAAAGCCTCGATATTCTAATATAACTTAACGATATTTTGTACATCAGATTATACGTCCAAACAAAGTTCAATGTTCGAATCATAAGAGATTTTGTTAGTGTCTATCTTCACACCGAGTTTATTCCGAATGAAACTATAGAAAGAAAATAACACTACATATATATCTGACGAAAGGAGGCAAAAGACGTCGAAAATCAAGCACGATGGATGAATAGAATACAGTGTGCTCAGTTGTTAGATTATAAGCTTGAGCGAGGGACAGTCTATGCTACTAAACATTTTCTTTTCATTGAAATTATGAAAATCACTTATTCAGATGTCTAGAACTCGTTTTCTATTTGCAACACCTTAAAAATCTTTCATTTACCACTACACCCAGTGATGCCGTGTCAACTGGAGTAACAGCACGAGTTTCGACTGAACTAAGATTTGTGATGTATGTTATCACCCACATATCAGTAGCTGAAATTACGTGAAAGAAAGCAACAAATGTGAAATATATATGTAAGTGATAACATACTAGTTTCATTGGATGTAATTACTCCAACACTATGACCAGGAACCTATAGTGGCACCGTTGAGAATATTGAAATTATGCCAGGAATGAATAGGATAGCACACATTATAGGCCACATTCCTCTACGGAATGTTCTTTGAATCCTGTAGTAATGAATAACAATTGTTCAAAATTGAGTAGATAAGTTCAATTAACAAGAACTGTTTTTGATTTATTTTATTTCAATTGAGATTGCTTGATCGAACAAGTAACTCTCATCCTACAGATTCGCTCATTCTTTTCTGAATGAAAACAATATTTTACTGAACTCTAACAAACAAATGTTGCTCAAAATTTCGTTATAGTTATTCGATCACCAGTACTGTCGGTTATCGCACGCAACGTCTCACATTAATTCACACTTTCCTACGAAAGCTTCTTCTTTCTAATATCTACAATTGATCTTCAGTCGATGGTTAGGACTATTCTCGGTTTGCGACTCCTTTAACTTGCTGGTTCTATCAATACACTCGGTTGATCAATTAACATATATCTTGATGAAGGAATTAACATAGTCTTGAGTTTCAAGTTTGTAACTTGAACTTATCTTTGTTCAACATGAGCATAACATCGATGCGATGACAGATGAATAATATTTTACTCTGCTGCTCAGAATCAGATTGTACTACGGTTTGTAATTATAGTCACGTCAGTATCAGAGAAATTCCTGACTTCGACTCGGAATCATTCTATCCACTACAATATATTTAAAAACCGGTCCTCACAGTCGTCCAAGTCCACAATGTCGTGAAAGTTTTTCCAAAGCGTACGTCCTATAGGCTATTTATGTATCCTTAAGTGAAGTTTTGTCGTAAGCAAGTCTATCTCTAAAAAATTTTAACTATATAGAACGCCTACACCATCGCATGTGATTACAAAAATATGCGTTCGTTGATATGTCTACTTCGTCTCTTCCTCTCTATTGACCTAATGACCGTCGTTCTGCTCTATGTCTCCAATATAATCGTGCGCTCTGTGCGGGAAACATACGTCTTGTCATGTGACAATGCCAATGGTGTGGGTAACTCGATTGCATCTACACTTTCTGAGCGTCGTCTATTGTAGGATGCGGATCATCGGGTCTTGTCACACTCAAAGAATTACTGACCGAAGGTCATACTCAAACGATTTTCGAGCGTGCAATGTACGTAGGTGGTATTTTCAAGACCACCTATCAAGAAGGTCAAATGGTTTCGTCCACCATCGTTAAAAAAAACCATGTTCTTCGATTTTCTCGATTCGGACGGCAGCCACGCGCTTACCGACCCTCGCATGCACAGTGGGCATTTTTTGCTAGAGCAGGCGGACTTTAGCTTTATGAGTGAACTAAAATTTCCTGAACCATTTTTTTATAGGTTTTTCCTCTTTCTAATGGCATGAGAGTTGGGTTTTGAAAACGTTTTCTAAGCAGTTTTCCAGAGATCCGTTTTCTGGAAAACCCTTCAGGAAACTTTCTCAATATTTAAAAACGATGCTACTGCAAAGAGCATTGTCGAAAACCTGTAAGAAGCATGTTTCGAGCCGTTCAGGTTGCTTTATCTTGAAATTCAAATTTTCAGCATGAAATTGTTTGTGTGAATCTCAAAAACTAAGAAATTTCTAGAATTCAAAGTCGAACGACCAAAACCAGATGAGTTGCACACCATTCGATGCAGTTTTTCACGCTGATTCCGAATATGACCTTACTTTCAAAAAAGAAGTGCTTTTTTGAGGGAGAAAACTGCGAAATACTCAAAAATCTCCAGAGTTTTTGGAAAGCCTGTAACTCAGCACCCCTAGAGTTGGGAGACTTTGTGAAATCAGTATATGTAGAGGAGGTTGAGACGAACATTTTGAGCTATTTTTCATATCAATAGCTGCTTAGCGGAGTTTAGCGATTGCATTTTTATGAGGACGTCTTTTTTTAGATTAATTCGTTCTCCCTTCTATTCAATAACTAACAGACATCTATTTTTCATGCTGTTTATCAAATTGATTATAACACCTTTTTCAATGTTCATCCATTCTTCATTTATAAAAGTTTTCAACTCATTAATATTTGTTGGTTTTCTTTTTTCCATTGATGTTCAATTATAATTTTCATATTGAAGTCTTTTTAAATGACGTGAGATTGTGCTGGTGGAAACAGTCAATTGACATTGGTTACGTAATTCTCAGCCAATTCGTGCAACGTAACTTGATTATTTTGCCTTATAAACTGACCTAAGGCTCGACTGCATTTGGCATCAATCTTACGTTTTCGACCATTGCCCGCTCGATATTGTAGAGAACCTTGAGTTTTGAGCTTTTTCAACTGGTAACTAATTGTAGACAATGGTATCTTTGTAGCTCGGTGGATTTTTCTGGCAGAACGAATTCCTCTGTTCCAATAATGTAATACAGAAATATGATGTGATTTCAGACTGTTAGTCTTTGTCATGTCACGGTATTATTAAATAAAGACAAAAAATTAATTAATTCACTAGATGAATATTTTTAGTAGATAATATAGTAGGTATGAATCTACCATGACAGTAAACTTATAGTTTAATTTATTTAACGAGGATTGTAATATACAAAAAACTTTTCCTCTCTACATATAACAATAGATAGAACAGCACAAGAAGTAAAGAATGTTAAGTGAACCTTTTAGTGTCAACGATGTATTTGTGGACATTATTTACGATAAGGATGTTTTGTTCTGGGGTAAGATTAATTGACCCTTTTAGAATGAGTTCAGTAGTTGGTGGTATTGCGGTAATCGATTTTATATTATTCAACAATATAGATCTTTCCTGGACAAATCGAAGGCATTTTAAAAAGTAGTGCTCAGCTGTTTCAGGCTTGTTACAATGACTACAATTTGGTGTCGCAACAAAATGACGTTTATATTGGTCTGCAAATAGAAAGCTAAAGCCTAGGCGTATACGGGTCGGATGGATAATGTTTATCCGACTTCCTACATTATACCAAACTGGTGGCCGAGATGGAAAACTTAGGAGACTTTTCAATCTTATAGAAAAGTTCTCAGTATCTGTGATAGATCGCATTTCGTAGGGCAGTTTGTTCCAGTCATGTATGACGTTCACCCAAGGGGGAAACACCGTACTCCGCGGAGTTTAACTGGAGTGGACGGAGTAGTGGAGTGATCCGGAGTGGGCGGAGTGACCCTGGAGTGAACATCAAGGCGTGGTGGTGCATATGCATTGGATGTTGTAGTTTGAGGGTGAGTCACCATACTCAAACTCGAAGGTGAGCACTTTTGGATGTTGACTTTTTCTAGAAGAAAGTCTAAAAGTCTAAATTGCCGTTTATCACCATAACATTTACAACATTCAAAATTTGCACCATCACACCTTCCTCGGAGTGAATGGAGTTTGATGTTTTCCATTGACGTGCTTTGCTTTCTCAAATTCTGTTTTCATTTGTAGCATTGTTTAGCTCCCATTGTTCCTATGCTCCTAATGTTCTTATAGTTCCTATAGTTCTCAATATTCCTAGGACATTAGAACAAGGCGGAAACCGCAGACTCCACTTGACTCCAGATGACTCCTAACGGCATATGGAGTCAGGGTGCCTATTAATTTCCGCAAAATGGAACACTAGTGTTCAGTCCATTTGAGCATACTTTCCCACAACAGGACACTTTTTTTCCGAAAATCGGATGAATTTTCCAAATAAAAGAACAAATGCGTTACATTTTGGGAAATATTCTCCCAAAAAAGAACATTGTTTCTCCTTTATTAGGAAAAGTTCCCAAAAATGCAACGTTTTTGTTCGTATATGTGAGAAATTTGTCCCATATTTAGAACAAGTGTCCTGTTTGGGAAAACAAATCTAAAAAGGCCTGAACTGTAATGTTCTGTTAGTGAGAAATTTTTCACAAGAAGGCAGATCTAACATTCCATTTCTGGGAAATAAATGGATTTAAGCAGCAGAAGTATTAGGTCTCCGAAAGCCTCCAGTAGACTCCAGTGCATCCCATACAACTTCAACAAGTTTCATAAGACTAGAGACTGATGGAGTCTGCTGTTTTCCTCTTGAGATGGCTACACTTGACTTCCTGTGACTCCAAGGGACTGGAGTCCGCTGTTTCCCCGTTGCATTAGAAACTACGCGCACTAAAGAAACTACGGGAACTATGGGAACATTGGAGATTATGGGAATTGTGGGGACACTGGGAACTGCTATTATTATCGTTTCTTTCAAGAACTTGGATTGTTAGCATTCATTAGTGCTCTGCATACTATTCCCGAAACGACAGTTGATCAACAAATGCGAGAGAAAAGAGTTATAGCAGCTGTCATTCCGTCGCTCCGGAGTGACCAAGTGAACCGGATTGGAAGTTCACTCCGCGGATTAGTGGAGAAGTAAAGCGTATGAAAGGTCGGAAGATCGAATCCAGGAGACGAACACCTAAAAATTGTTCTAAAATCGTTTTAAATTAGTCAAACATTTTTTTGGATGTTTTTCAACATGGTTAACAGAACAATTATCAAATCGAATTCGAGATTGATCCTATTTTTTACAAAGTATTGAAGCTACAGAAAATAATATAAAAAATAAAGAAAAAAAGAGAAAATAGAAAAACTAAAATTTTCAATGGGCAAAAGATGATAATTATGAAGTAGCTAATTTAGATAGTGATGAATATCTTATACATACATGTTTTTTACATTCATCCAATTATGTTATCTCCACAACGAAACGATCGTTTTGACGCTGGTTTTGGTACGATATTTACCAGAACGGATTATTCCACAATTAGAAAACGTTTTCGGGAGTTTGGTTAATATTTCATTTATACTCAATGAAATATATTCCCTTGACTGAAAGAAAAGGGTCTCCCACACGAGGTTTTCGTCGCTTTCCTGCTGGAAAAAGCCCAAAAACGTCCAGAATCCTGCTGAAAACCGAAAAATCTTCCTTACAGAAGTGAGGCAACCGGAGTTGAGTGGGAATTGAGATTTTTGTTGAGAGAGATGAAGTTGGAGTTGACAAATTTTGAGCGGAGTTGGAAACGGAGTTGGAGTTGGAGTGGAGTTGAACTTGCAAGTCAGCGGAGTTGCCCAGCCCTTTACGTACCTGTACAGCAATATTATCTGCAAAGTAATCCGTATGACGCAGGGCTTATTCGGCAAAATAATATACCAATTAATGAAGTTCTGCTTGAAGAACGTGGAATTTCTTTCGTAAAAAGTGATAGACGATGGTCATCCGATATTTTTAATTCAAGAACTAGAAACTGACTCATCAGGGAATCGTGTTCTATTTTAGTTTACAAACACATTATTTATTCTGTTCATTATCACGATTCCCTGATGAGTCAGTTTCTAGTTCTTGAATTAAAAATATCGGATGACCATCGTCTATCACTTTTACGAAAGAAATTCCACGTTCTTCAAGCAGAACTTCATTAATTGGGTATATTATTTTGCCGAATAAGCCATGCATCATGCGAATTACTTTGCAGATAATATTGCAATATGGACCCGTACATGGGGTATACTTGCCTAGTTTCTCACGTGAGTGAGAATTTAGAAGGGTGATCTGATCTTCTCAAAGTTTTGGTTTTCCTCGTTTTTTTAACGTCTGAGTACGTGTTGCACCATTCTACGGGATGGCAGGACGTGGGATGACATATATTTCGCATGTACTCGACGCGGGCTATTAGAAAAACAGGTGTTCGTCTCTAACCAAGTACTTTCGAAATGGACGAAAATCCTGTGGTATTTTCCTTGAAAGTAGACCAACGGCGAACACTTGTTTTTCTAATAGCCCGCGTCGAGTACATGCGAAATATATGTCATCCCACGTCCTGCCATCCCGTAGAATGGTGCAGCACGTACTGAAACTTTGAAAAACGGGGAAAATCGGCTTTAAAAGCCGTTTTTTTCTACCATTAAATGTTTCTATTCGCAATACGAACCACTTCACCGGATAGAACGTGAAAAGGCGCGTCGAATGCATATCTTGTTGTCTTTTGTTGATATGATTTTATGGGGGGAAAGTGGTTTAGCCAAATGACTCCTAGTCATTTTATGAAAATCGATGAAAACAGGTCCAAATCGGAAACTCCCAAAATCACTGTTTTGCCTTGTGAATTACTTAGAAGAAAAGTTTATACATGATATGGAACTCTATTGGTGCTATTGATACCAAATCTTAGTGAAGCATATGTCAGTTCTAGCTGTGAGATATTCTCCTGTTTTTTTGTTTTGTGTATATATCTTAGCACAGAAATACGATAACATCATAATTTTTTTTAAATATGAACTGTTCAGTTCTTTATGAAAAACCTATTGAATACTTTTCTACATTTAAACATGTTCGTCTTATTGTGGCTGCAAGATCAACAGCTTTACTCCAACGGTTATCGTCTCTTACTTCAAATGCTCCTTCGGCGGCTGATCCATCATTGAATGTTGAATTACATTTAGGAATATTAAATAGAATTTCAAATGAATCTCCACATGTTTCTTCTGAAATATCACACCCGAACTCTGATACAACAACGACCAGCGATCTGGAAAAGATTCCTGCGCGAAGCGAGGAATTATTATGTGATTTTATCGTATACAATTCTGGTTTGTTGAAATTAAAATCAAATACGATTAAAAGCATCAAATAAAAAAATTTGGCACCTCGAAACTCCTTTAGCTGCATTAATGAAAAAATTCAACTCTCAAGTGTTTTTGCTGTTGCGGGCAGTCAAACGTTTGGAAGACAAAACAAAAAAAAGCATTTACACAAAAACATTTTTCCAATAGTGGAAAAACGGTCAAGAAGTTGAAAACTGAATCTTTGAATTGAAAACTAAGCTTTCATGCATTGTACAGGCTATATTCGTGATCCGAGTGAAAAATTGCATCTACTGATCTGTTTTTGAGATCGAATAGGGAAAAGAATTCTGGAAAGCGTCAACACTGATCAACAAGCAGGATCATAACCATCAGTTATCAATAAAGACAATCAAAGTTCTTTGCAAGATGAAATGAATCGCTCAATACGTCAAGCTGTCACCTTCACGTCAATCGCGCATTGAAACCTTTGGCTACTAGCGCTTTCATATACCTCACTGCTTTCCGAATATTGGGGCGCTCAATATAACTATATAATGATAACAGAGAATCTGAAGAGATTTGTGCGAGACCTGTATGTGAAGAGATTTATTAGGTGTAAAAACTTGTGTTATACACGCCGTCGCTTATTTTTGTATAATCATTTTGTCAAAAAAGCTACTAAGTGCTCAAAGTAAGTTTAAGTGGCGTAACAATTAGCTTCGCTTCGGTATAGACAAAAAGTTTCCAATAGCTAAGACGCTTGATTGATTTCTCGGTCATTCACAGTTCCAGAGAAACAGAGGATCCCGTCAATTTGTATCCGATGGAAGCAAAGAACAAATATTCTTAATAAACACTTACTGCAAAGCCTTTTAGAAGCCTCTTGACAAAGTAACTACATCTGCTTTTTCGGCTGTGAACTCTTATACTTGCGAAACAAAAAGATTTGGAAATTAGCAGCACGTCTAATTCTTTTTAAATCTATTTATAAGCCATAAATCCACCATATCTCAAGGATTTGTCATTTATAGTTAATCGTTTATTTTTTTTATTTTTATATTTGATTGTTAATGTTAGCTCCTTCTTTTTCCTCTGATTTCAATCTACTTTCCCTTGTTATCTTAATACATAATGTTAAACGTTAGGCCTAAAATGACCTTGTCGCTGGCCTTTGCTACTATGAATCAGTAAAGTTATAAAACAAGTAACTACATTTGCTAATGATAATTACATGTATGACGATAAAGCTGAACGCGATCTTACTTATAGCGTTGTATTGTGATCTAATTTTTTCCATGTATGGAATGCTCGTATAGCGTGCTTGCATTCTAGTTTTATTCGGCATCTATAAGATCACAATCTCATTCTAAAAAGTCTTATCAATACTGTTAGTCGTTATTAATATCACGAAAATGTAATCTGCGTTCTATTCATCCAACATGTCAAACATTCCGTCGTTTTGATCCTTCTGCGTCCTGTTGTGACGCTCCGTAAATAATAAGGATTATTTTTTCTCGCTAAAAACAATGTTGCTATATACACTTAATGAATATCTAACATAACAATCATTCATTGTGTAAGGGCAGTAATTTTCTTTCCTTTCTTAATAAATAAAGGTTGTTTTTATTACAAATCCAAGGTATTTATGAGTATTTCTGTGCGAGAAATATAATCATGCATATACGAATGTTCGTAGTCATCATCATTACAGGTTACAGCGAACATTCTTTTTTTTGTTCGCCTACATATGAAAACACATAAGGACAGATCAAAAGTAACGACGGGTCCGTACCTGTGCCTTCTGTATATAGGTAGATAGTGATAGTCGTACGAAACCGAGCATTACGGTGAAAGTGCAGACACATAAACAACAGAAAACATGATGTTTGCACTCAGGTCAGTCATTTAGAACATCGGCCAAAATATGCATCACATGACATTTCTGTCTACGACGCTCAGAGGGCGCTCAAATTACTATGATGTTATTTCTGTAGATAAATCACACTAGATGTAGAAGAAAATTGTTTTTATCCACAAATGAAATGTTTTCCAATAATTATCATGTAAACAACACAAACCTGTGAAGATTTTCGACGGCGTGTCTAAACCGTTGATAATAAAGGTTTCACATGACTCGCATTTCAGAGGACACTTCAAGCTATCTTTCCATTTAAAGAAACGTGTATGCTCTTACTCGAATTCTTGAAGATTGATAAAGGCTTTCAAGAGACCTTCCGAGTATCGCACATTAAAAAAAAAATTTCCGGTTAAATAAGATGCTATCATGCCTCCTTTTTCAACTGAAAAAATCTGAGACTCTCTGGTTCTGTTGCTTCTCCAGTCATTCAAAAATCTTTCAATGTTTTCCTTCAAGTATGCGTTGCTGCTGAAGGAAGACGTTAATCCGACACTGGGTGGAAACTCTTCATCTCAACATCACAGTGGATGAAAAAGCCAAGGCTTGAGCAGCCTTTTTCATCAAAGAAACTGTGCAACTTGGCGACGTAGTGTGACTGCCGACATTATACTTTTGCTGCTAGCTTCCTGAATCCTAGACACTGTCATTCCTCTCATATCCTCCTTCTTCAGTGCGACGAGTCGAGACGTCAAACTGGGCTGACACAACCAGATTAAGAGGACAGAAAGAAGATTAATTTTATTGAAAACTCCAAACTTAGATGTGAAAAAGTTGTCGCACAAAAATATTTTTCGAGTAATATCGATCACTCTGACAGGCCATATTTCGGCACTAGCTATTCGGTAAAAAATCGGGCAAAGTCATGGAAATATAAATGTTTGTATTAGAAATACATTTACGCCCGGTTAGTCTGCGAAAGCATTGCAGATGTAAGAGCTTGCAACCAATTAAAAGGATCAATTGGAGTTAGATAATTCTACAGAGTGATCCGGCTTGGGCTAGAAAATTGTTAGGAATGGTCGGATCAGATCCTGGCTGAAAAGTATTTCCGTCGCGCCAGTTCAAACTTTTCGATCCATGGGTATCTCTGAGTCAAGTAACCACGCGTAAACTTACGCTGGATTGACTATATCAGTCTGTAACATATAATTTAACCTTACGGACGTCGAACGGCTATAATAATTTTGCTGCGTCCTTTCGGAACAGTCACATTTCGATACTTGTATTATGTTTAATTCAACAAAGTGCTTCGTCTCCTATCATCTTGGAGAATGGAAATGTTGCTACAGGAGTTGCACGGTAAGAGATTTACATCTCTCAGTGAAAAATTTACATTTTTCCATTCAGAATGGCCATGCAACGCGTAGCTCTTAATCACCACCGGTATCGTTCGCGTTTTCGAACGAATCACCACCATAACGGAACTCAGCATGTGGATACTTCCACAAGCAGCCCACATGTGGTGAAAAAGAGATCTACCATTGATAATCTAATCAAAAAAGATGTATGTCTCTACAAAAAGTTCAAAGCGTCATAACTGTACTGATGTATGTTTAGTACTACTACATGGGTAAAATATGTATTGGAACTCCTGCTCAGTGTTTCTATGTCGACATCGACACAGGTTCGAGTGATTTGTGGATAGCATCAAGTTACTGTCCGTCAAAATGTGGTAAGAACAAAATAAATTTCTACTGTACGAAAAATGTCAATTTTTTCGAATCGAGTAAGGTGGAAAAGCAAAGTATGTAGCATCAAAATCAACTTCATACAAAAAATCCGGTGAAAAGTTTCAGTTGGAATACCTTGACGGATCGGTGACAGGCTGGATGGACTGGGATTATGTTACTGTAAGAGTGCCACAAGTATTCGCGCTGCACGATGATAGAGAATCTTTCTCTAAATTATAGATTGGCAATTTAAAGTGCTTCCAAATGTTTGCTGAAGCAAATTCAATGGTCAACCAAGACGGCGCCTACAGTGGTGTAGTCGGTCTCGCATATCCGAAATTAACTACTTATAAAGAAGAATTGCCATTATTCTACAACCTGTGGAAACAAAAGAAAATCTCACTGCCACTCTTCTCCGTTTTTCTCACCACGTATGTCTATGTTTAATTAAAGCTAATGAGAGCGTATCTAAATTTTATTATTTTTAAAGAAGTTCTAAAAGTTCGTTGACCAGTGAATTAGTACTTGGAGGTATCGATAAATCGAAATACACTGGTTCAATAACATACGTACAGGTGTCTCCCAAAGGATATTGGGAATTTAAGTTAACAAAGTAAGCAATCCAGACTTCTCTTGGATCAACTTTAAAATATATTTCCATTCTTTACAGTGTTATGATTGGGCGCACCGTTATCTCTGGTAGTAAGAACACTCCGGCTATTTCTGATACAGGCACAACTTATATCTACGGCCCCTCTAAGCAGGTTAAAGCATTTTATGCGGCTATTAATGCATATCAATATGATAACGATGGCGATGTAGGTATTCTGAGTGAGCAAGCACAGTTATTTTATTTTGTTTTTAATTCAGTATGGCGTTGATTGCGAGGCAATATCTTCACTACCATCGCTAACATTTACAATTAGTGGCGTACCTTTTACATTGCTCCCGCAACACTACATTTACAATGAATCGCTCACAGGAGGAAACAAATTGTGCTTATCTGCAATAAGTGCATCAACGGACACCGATAACGATAGCAGAGAATACTGGCTATTGGGTGACTCGTTTTTACAGCGATTTTACTCTGTTTATAATATGGGTACAAATCAAGTGGGATTTGCTAAATCAGTTTTGTACAAGTCATAAAATTTTAATAATAAAAACATTTGCTGAAAAATACAGACTATATGGTTGTTAACGCCGTTGTCTTTGAGATGACAGTGATTGTTTCGGGATGAAAAACCATACACACAGCGCTATGACCCACATAAAGTTTTTGGTGAAGGTGACCACATTCGGCATGAAATTTTCGTTGTAGCAATTAAGTTTCGTCACCAATAATAAAATGTTATCCGGAATGTATGAAATATTTTTTAATTAGTCAGTGCATAACAGACGCATAGCAATTTCGTTACCATTATCAAAAGACAACAAAAAATATTATTGATTGCTTGATTTAAATGCGTTTATTAGTAGATCAATCACCACATGGCATTATAGGTTAACAATTCTCGCATGAGGAGAATATACCAACAATACAAAAGCATGAATAAAACCTTAAAAAGAAGAAAGAAAAAGGGGTATACATGTAAAGTACCTAGATCCATGATTACGACCGGTGTATACTGTAGTATGTCGTCGTATTTTGACATAAATCCGGCCAGCGTATTATGCCAGCCATTACGACTGTCGTATTTCAACGTAAATGACGTCGTTTACGATGGACGTAATACGTTGGCTGGGTTTACGTCAAAATACTGTGGTATACGGTCAGAGTTGCAGGTGTTTAGTTGTCAACAATCGTGTTAACTTTTGCAGACAAGATACAACATTGCACTGCAGAATGCAGAGATTAAGACTATTCAAAAGGTATATGTATCAGAATACATAAATATGCCTGTTCATTCGTTTGTCACTCAAGCATCAAATACATTACAAAATATAAATAAATAAATTGCTAACAAACAAATTCCATGAAGAAAATGATGATGATTAGCTATCAGAGTTGTTTTTTTTATCTTGTTCGTTCTTCGTGTGGCAGAATTAATTCACATGTAAACGTGGTGATCTTATTTAGTCTTTTGTTTTAGTAGCTTTAGACTAGATAACAACTGATGCTTAGTTTTCCACCGTGATGAGAGTACAAACTTGATTTTTATTTTACGTTACCAAAAGATGTTTTTGTTTGTGACTAAAGATATCTGTGAAATAAAGAAGGTGGATAGATATGTCTAAATACGACACAGACAAAAAACAGAAGGATATGACTGTGCTTAGATACGGCAACTAGAAAGAACCAGCATATTTATCAAAGGCGTAACCAGGATGTTTAGGCTGTTGGTCTGTGCTCCATAATGCCAAAAAACTCGGTGGGCCTCGGTAGGTCGAACGTTTCCTGCTTGTGCACGAAATCTTTCTGACGGTTGCTAGTTCGGATGCCGTCATTTTCCGTGCTGCTCGTTACCGTGGCTATGAGCTGTTCTCAATAGCACATATTCTGTACGATGGTGGAACGGAGTGAACGAAAGATTTGCATTTCTAACGAGAAGCTTTGAAAAGCTGTTTTACAGCACATCGAGCCTTTTTATCGGCATAAAATAAGTGAGATATACATGTGAAAAAGTCTTTGAACAGTTTCTAGCTGAGTGGGTTCTACAGTTTTTTAAAATTTATCAATCAAAACGAAAGTGGTCACAATAGAAAAAAGTTGCTAAGTGTATAAGAAGTTTTTTCTCAGTTTTCAAAATTTCATAACGATAAGCAAGGATTCATCTCAGTAATATTTAAGAGAGCTTTTTAGGTTGAAATTACGATTTGGTGGCTAGGAGAATTACCATCTTCATCCTCATTAGGCTTTATTTATTTAATTTTATAAATAATAAAACGATTTACCTTTCTTCCTACCACAAAAACAGTAAACGAACGTTTTATAGGGTTGGGAAATAGTTAATTGCTGCAAAGAAGCTATTTTCATGATCAAAATTAAATAAAAGAGTTTTTGCTACGGCAATCGATACCGGCTCGAGAAGGTCTTATATATTTTTGAAAAAACTGTTGATGCACTATCGAAAAATGAATACCTGATCTTCTCAGTATTTATCGTCAGCGCACAAAAGATTCGCAAAACATTCCGAGAATCGATGGGAAGTAGTTGAACTTGATTGCATCGAAGTGTTTGACCTCTAGAAAGTTAGAAGTTGATTACTGCAAAATATAGTGAACATCAATTTTGTAGAGAATTGAATTGCGCATCTTTTGAAAACATATTGAATAATCTATGTTGTATCTATAGGCTGAAATACTCGAAAAACACAAGATATTGCAAAACTTTTGGATCACCCGGTATGGTGAATAGCTTGGCAATATTTGTTTTTAACAAGAAATTTTAAAAACTAGCGAAAATCAAGTTCTTCAAAAACTAGGGTTTTCCGCCTGTTTTCACCTGCTATTAAAAAATTCACAAGTCACTCCAGAAACATCAGAATGGGTCCAAACTTTCAGGATATAGTTAATTCTGTCCGCTAGATGTGATTACAAAATCGAAAAAATTAAAAAATGATGTTTTCGTCCTGATTTTTTTCCGAAATCCTATCGAGAAACCAAAAGGTTTTATGAAGCTTTCTTGTTGATTTCTTACAAACAGAATATAAAACAGCCCAAATACTGTATATCCTGAAGTTTTGAATTCTTTCTGATGTTTTTTGAGTGACTTGTGAATTATTTAATAGCAGGTGAAAACAGGGGGAAAACCCTAGTTTTTGAAGAACTTGATTTTCGCTAGTTTTTTTAGAAACATATACCATTTTTCGTACCATACTCGACGCGTGTATCTACACGAATTTATTCAACAAGTAGTACAAGTAGAACATATCATCCATTTCCTTTTCGCTTTTTTTAGAACCCTTTCATCAATTTTGTAGAGATTTGAATTGCGCACCTTTTGAAAACATATTGAATAATCTATGTTGTATCTAGGCTGAAATATTCGAAAAACATAAGATGTTGCAACACTTTTGGATCACCCGGTAGTCGAAACTTATGTTTCCATGCATTGCTGGTACTCATTGACTGAAATGAAGAGCAGTCCTAGGGCTCCCAGGAAAATCTCGTCCCCTGCGTAACCATGACAGATGAAGCTCTCGCTTAGGTTCTGTTTTGTGGAGAATACTTCAGTCTATCTATTCATGAAAAGAAATCAATATATTGCAATGTCAAATTTTCCAGTTAGAAAGCGGTTTTTGAAAAACATTTCTAAATATTTTTGGCTTACGAAAACATGTGGTTAGGTCTTGCCTATCGGACAGCGAAAACCGCCAGTCTTCATCTACATTCGTTGAACAGTTATTCAAAGAATGGCCCCCGGTTTTATATTTTGGTTTTGATAATAGATTGGAACAATCGAGTAGTCGAGTATCGAGTCCGAGTATCTCACGTATGACTCGGACTCGATGCATACCTAATTCAGACTATGCATATGGTTCTTGGTTCATCGAAAAGAAAAACTTGTATAGCACATTTATAGTATATTGAAAATACACGATAACTTTTGTTCTGGCGCGAGAAAACATGGAAATTTGTTTTTCGAATTTCTAGATATATATTATCAAGATTAATGTCAGTATCTTGTACTCCATTCTCTTTCGTTTTCTAACTGTAGTTGCAATGAGCAATGTAATTATTGCAGAAGTAGATGATCAAAGAGTGACACACGCAGATCTTCAAACATTAGAAATCAACATGTGGTGCACTCGTTTGTTGTCAGCCAGTACAAACGCTTTAATAAGGCAATAGATCAGTGGCTGTCACATTATGAAGCGAAAAGGCGACAACGGAACAACATCGACTGCGGCGTCTACTGTTGCCAGTTCGCGAAACGTTTGTTACAGAAAGAACCTCTTGATTTATCAGATCACCAAATGAAAAATTATTGTCGTGAAGTATTGAATGAGGTCATTTCAGGAAAACTATCATTACAGACATAAAATTGTTAAGTTTTTCTTTCTTGTAACGTTTTCGAATGTTTTGTTTGTCGGTGAGTTGCAACTTGCTTTTTTTCTCGTTATTTCGATATGTGCAACAGATGTAAGTGGCCTGACTGAAGACCGGATAGACGAAAGTCAAAGTAAGGCGGTTTTCAGTGATTGAGGGTGTATATTGTATTGATTCTTTGTCGTTAAGATACGAATGCTGAGTTACGAGTTACTGCTGCAGTGACTCGTATCGTAGATGAATGTGTGAAGTACATTGACAATCATAAGAATGCGCGCATTTTGACTGTTACTTTCGTTAGCGTGCGGAATGTTTTTTCATTAGCTGCTGATTTACTCAATTTGATATGTTATCATTTTTATCCCGTGGTTTCCTAGACGTTACTCTTCTATATTTATTTGTGTATATATAGATTTTCATATTAATTGTTATTTTCGAAGAGAATCATTTTAGATATAAGTTTATTACATTTTGTTTTTCAAGCAATCGGAAGATGGGAAGTAGCAGTGAGGAAATAAAAGTTGGTGAGTCGTGCAACACGACACCGACCGTTGGTATGTTACTCAAATAATTTTCTCCTTTTAGAACAAAAAAAAGCACCATGGATTCCACATGGAGTGATCATGGGAAAACAACGCGACGATGACTGGTGCCATGAACAAGATAAAAAATGGGAACTAAAATGTAGAGCAGAAGAGCGACGTCATCGTTATCAGCAGCAACGTCTTCGTCAACTAGAGCGACTTCTTCGTCTTCAAGAAAGAGATCGACGTAAGTGCAGTAATTTTCGTTAATATTGAAATCATTACATACTTTTATTTCAGAATATTGGAACAAAGTTATGGCCGAACAAGTTACCGTTCCTGCATCAAAAGATACTTTTTCTGTAAGTGTATCTCCGCGTTTTATTAATTAAAAATTCAAGAACCAAATACAATTAGGCTTCGAAATTTTCAAATAATCGTCAATGAATAACTGTTTTACCACTAATTATTTGATTCATTTTTACTATGATTGTCAATAAAACTGAATGTCAAAAAACGTCTTATCTGTTTTTAGAATAAAGCTGCGCGATTTTTCTGTCTCGTAGACCACATGCATTTATTCGTTCCTAGCTTATATCTTTTTCCATTCTAGATAAACTATCTTGGCACAAACCGCAATCGATTTTTATTCCTTTCTTTAAAAAATTAACGGTTTTAGCACCATAATATGTTCAGATACAAGCTAACATGTATTCCTAATTATCAAACTCGAAAACAAGTTATAAGCAAGTTACGACAAGAGTTTGATCATGATTCGCAAAATCGATTGGTGTATATGCTTGTAGCTGAAATTGCAGCATCCTCTCATTGCAGTAGACATGTTAAAGTCCAGCTAGTATATGCTAAACAAATGACATTCACTTCTGATAAATTAGCAAAAGCTTTTAATTGCAAAGGAAAAATGCAAGTTGAACAACTCTGTAATAACTGGAGTTTCAATAAGACCATCAGAATTAATAGACCAATAACAGAGTTTGGACTGCCGGATGCTATAAAACCGTTATCATTAAATGAACCAGCGGCTGATGATGTGCCTTCTACGCTTAATTCAGTGATAATCGTTTCAACGGAGCTTTTCATATGCTCAATGTTTTTCTAACCGCATTCAATGAGCTGGTCTCTGTTACTAATTCTAGTTACCTAACTAACTATTTGAATAATTATTGCAAAGTGTTTGTATTTTTCTAACTGCATTTGACGAAGTGCTTGATCAGTTAAGTGATTCAAAACGGCCTACACTTCATAGCGTTATACCATTGAGGCAATTATTGATTAAAGTTCAGTGTTTTGACCAGCCAGCTAAAAGTATTATAGCGTGAGAAAAAGAATGTGATAATTATTTGAGTTCAACGGTAACCATCGATAAAGATGAGGGCGAAGGTGTCCTTAGTTACTGGATAACACATGGCAAAGAATTTCCAACTATATGTTCATTGGCTCGTGAAATACTCGCCATTCTAGCTTCAAACACAGAGGTCAAAAGACTATTTTCTTCTCCAAAAAACACAATTACTGATCGTCGAACAAGATTAGGAACAGAAAAAATTAACAAGTTAATGTTTCTTAAAAAAAATTTGTCTTTATTAAATCGTTTCGATACATAAATATCGATGGATAAAAGTACTGGAAAGCGAAAACAGTCAAATGGAAATGATGAGCATGGACAATTAACAGTCAAGAAGCAGAAACTCTGTCAAAGCGATGGTAGTTTTTACAGATAGTGAAAAGTAAAAGACTTAACAAAAGACTATTTTATATTTATCTTTTTGTGATAAACGTCTAGCAGGCTCCGAAATAGATTTTGTCTTCTTACTTTTTTTGAATAAAAAAACCAAAGTTGTCTCAGAAAAATGATGCAAGCTTTAAGGGAGCCATCCCGCAGGGCTGGAACCGTCCCGCAGACCTCTAATTAGTGTTCCTTTAGAAGTCTATTTTTTAGTTAGACAGTAATATGTGTGATATCACTGTTGACTTTTCGATATCGCTACTTCTTCTCGCTTATCTCCGTTGCTCCTGCTCGACCGGAGACACAAAGTGAAAGCAATTATGTGCACTGCTCTTCCTTTCCCTCCATAATTACGTGCAGAAGATAACAAGGAGAACGAAAGATGTTTCTTTGTGCGTGAAGGACGACTCATATCTCAACCTTGTTGTTCCTGTAAATAATACCCGAAGTGCACACCACTCTTAAAATGCAACTACGTCGATATGAATGAGTCGACGACAGTATTGTGAGCCCTTGCTCGATACTTTCTGAAATTTTTCCTATCCAAAATATCCGAACGTTGGAAAATGTCAGGGTGGAATAAGATGAGGGCATAAATATGATTTAAAGATAAATGTTCTCTATAAAACAGTTATTTGGGTACTTCGAAATTAGAGCTTTTTTTCATGGCAAAGTGGACCCTGGGCTACAAAATGGATAAATTTTGGTCGAAAACCCACCGGAGCTTCTCTAAACGGCAAGTTGGTTTCATAGAAATCTTCTTTTAAAAAATGCCCAGAAAATTAATTGATAATTTTCTTTCTATCACACCTTGGCGTGTTTCAGTCATAGCTACATGTTGACAAAAAACATTACTTATTAGCGCGTCGCGTTCTCTAGTTATTCCAAAAACAACAGAGTCCATTCAATTTTGGCATCGATAGTAACTGGGTTAAGTTCGGTGTCATTGTCTTAAATATTCGAGGCCACCTCATCCATCGTCTTTGATATTTGTAATGAAATGTTGCTTAAAAGTTAAAACATAGGTGCGGTTGTGGGTCGAGAATAGTTCGTATCTATTCGATCGATCTCAGATAACCATGGGGCTTGACATTTGGCTTGGGCATCACAGATGTGCTATGTCATACTTTTCGATCCCACCGGACATTTCTCAAACAGTTAGTTTTATTAAAAATAAAATAAGACTAATATATCCCTGACAATTTTTTAGTTGAAGCCATATCTTATCAATGAATACAAAGGTGAAAAGTATACCGAGCAACAAAAATAATATATTTTTATCTCTTCTTAATTATTGCTAAGTGCCTTTTTATTATTCTTAGGAAAAGGTGTTTGTATGCGACTTTTCGTCTTACAAGTGAACATCTTCTCTAGAAATAGACGTGATTGCTTCAGTGCCTACTGTTTTTCCAACAATACTTTAATAATTTATTCTTCATTTCCTTTTTGTCTCTCATCATTATGACACCTTTATTTCAAACAGAAGCAGAAGTTTGAAAGATTTTTAAAACTTAAATGTTCAACACTAAGCTATACTTCATCAACTGTTTACGAGTTGACTTTGACTGTATTTAGAATATAATCAGAACTTAAAGGCCATTTCTACAATTCGACGTCGTCCATAAAGGATGATCCTTTCAATGGATGATAATTAACGGACACGAATCTGGAAATCTTTCGTTTTTATCAACTTCTGTATCATTCAGCTGGTGATGCCTGTGTATCTATCTTCGAATCTTACAGGTTTTTCGACGTGTTTATGAAATGTTATAGTAGTCATTGCAGATAAGACACGATCTGTTACCGCTCAACCCATTATCTCAGGTAAAAAACCAAGCGGAACTGTTAGAAAACTAAACACGGAGTTGTCGTTTTTAAACTGACCATTTTGTAGTGCATATCAAGTTACATATGTCAATATACTTTTATAACTATTTAATTAGTCATAACTAAGTTTCAGTTTTTCCAAGATTAGGGTATTTGCACACGCGCATAGATGTATGCCTTTAATCCATACTTCAACGAACAGTTATGCTTACAAATTTCTACAGATTTTAAAAGAGCTCAAAACGCTGTCTCATGATGCTATACTTACCTGATGTACTCCAAACAAATTATAGCGAGTGAGAAATCTGCCCGAAAAAAAGACCGAAGGCATGTTCAAAACTAGCAGTTGATTGGGTTTGGAGTAGATACTTTCTGGTATTTATGACACAATTTTTGTGTCTAAATAATGTGCCGTTATGGAGATACATGAAGTTTAAACTAACAGTTTCTCAAGGTTTGAACTTTTCAAGATTTTTCGTGGAAATTAAACATCTCAGTAATGAAACAACTTTTAAACCTGCCGTTGTCGCCGAAATTCATGAAAATGTTTTTGATGGTAGCCCTAGCGAAAATTCTTGGATTCAAAAAATAGCAAGATTTTGGGGCAAGAATGTCCCAAGATCTTGTCATTTCTTGTGCAGGAAACAATCTTTTTACCATCTTGCTCAAGAAATGTATTTCTTGCCTTGCTGGCAAGAAAAAAGCAAAAAAATGAAATGCCAGGATCGAGATTCGAACTTGCAATGCAGTGAAATAGTCTAGTTTATAATATGCAGACTTCCACGCCTTATGCCACTCGGCCATTCTACTTCGGAATCTTCTTCTCTTTCACCAGTCTGAATATGAGGCAGAATCTCAAACTTATCGAAAAATAAATAATTAGGATGTATCTCATCAAGCAACAAAAAATGTTGGAAAAAGGCTGGAACAAAAAACGTTCAAATTAGATTCTGCATCGAATAGAACCCATAGAGCTCTGTAAAAACTCATAATTAGCAAGGAAAAGTAATTACTGTTTTTCTCATCAGTGAGACACCGTAGCATACAAGAAAAAATGCACAAAATCAAACTCTAAACAAAATAGAACACCACCGATTATCCTATAGTGTTCTGAAAAAGCGTTAATTAGCGAGAAAAACTCCAATTTCGATAATTAGCGTTTTTTACCCAGAAGGAAGTATTTGGCAAATGTGGTGCCGCAACCAAAAATGTCAGAAATTAAATTTCGCACATTTATCTGCTGGTATCAACTTTGTACGATATTTTCGCTACAAGAAATAACTTTCTTGCAGGTAATCGGCAAAATAGATTTTTCTTGCAACAGCATAGTTTCTTGCATCAAGACACACCCAAGAAAATTTACATTTTGATTCTTAGCCAAGAAATGTACAAGAGAGCTCAAGAATCATTTCTTGCTAAGAAATGTTCCAAGATCTTGCTTTCTTGGCTTCAAGAACTTCCACTAGGGTGATGACCAATTGAGCAGTGACATACGGTAATAGGTCCTGCCTTATCTGCAATGGCTCATAAGTGAAAGAAGAAGAGACTTCCTGTAAAAATAAAGAGACGATCACCACTTATGAGTCGAAAACGCTTAACTCCCGTCCCCCCCGGTCAGATGCTGATCTCAGAAACGATCAGTCCCATATAAGCACAGCTTCCAAAGGATATTAGCCTTACAGAAGTACACTGCGATAAAATTTTCACTTATTAGCGTTCGCGAGGGAAAATGCGGACATTTAATGTTAAAAAGATTTGTCAGTTATGTTAAACGACGAAGAGCTTTAATTGATTTTAAGTTAAAGTTAAAGATCATGGTAACCGTGTGATCGAGCCGGATTTTGTATGTTTTCCTTCTAAGAGTTTTCAGCAGCAGTAACAGTCAAAATCGCAGAATTTCTTGAAAATATTTTTTCACAAAACCTAGTTCTAGACAAGGAACACTTTAAATCAAAAATCAGACTCTGTCATGTCATTAATTCTGTCACTTAATTTGACGGAGAAACCTTTCTAACAGTTGTCATAGGAAGTCACTTTTGACATATGGTGACACCAGTGTGTAGTATACATTTTGGAGCTCGTAGTAAAACAATCGTACCTTTTGATGAAAGCATTTCTCAGCGCTGGGAGACGTCTGATTTTGATCAGAACTGTTTATACAAACTGACGTAATGTCAGTTCAGTGACGTCATGGAGACTCTATAGTTTCGGTATCTGGCTAAAACGTTTGCATTTCAGAAATATCAGTTCTTTGGATCTCTTAGAAAACTTCTTCAGAAACCCTCAAAATCTTTGATGTTGGAAAACCGGGCTGTATTTTTAGCAATAGACAGTCTGCGCTATTCACATGCTTAACTCAATATTGGTTATTTATCCGAAATCTGTATTTCTGACCTTAAAATGCAGCAGCTAAAAGCGAGTGATTAGGAAAAGGGGGCGGAATCTAAAACTCTGGCGGACATTCTTTATGTATGAGCTCCATCATGTCTCTTTCACCATTCTACCAAGAAACAGATGAGTTCATCATGAACATTCTAAATGAATCACGACAACAAGAAGCAGTGGAATTATTAACGCGTGCCTTTACACAAAGACTTTTGTATAATGTCAACAATGTTGGTTCATACATTATTAAACCATACCAAGATAAATTATTGTCGGTCGTCATCTCAGAAAATCTTT